>CAUYQU010082206.1:0-44952 GCA_963574635.1 Cheracebus regulus | reverse complement strand
AGATGCTGGAGAGGATGTGAAGAAATAGGAACACTTTTACACTGTTGGTGGGAGTGTAAATTAGTCATATGATTTTTTAAAATAAGTACAAATCAGTAATAAATAATTACAAACACAATCATTACAAATCTATGTTAATGGGGACACAATTTATAAAATGTAGTTGCAGCTATGTCAACATAATGAGGAGGAGGGACAGAAATAAGGTCACAATTTTTGTATGCAATTAAAAGTAAGTTGGTATGAATTCTAAGTAGAGTGTTATACATATAATACGTTAATTGTAATCCCTATGGTAACCACAACATATTGCATGACATTTCATTTTAAGGAAACTATTATAATAACACAACCCTTTTATAAATATTCAGATATTCAACATTTATGTTCATTCTCACATATTTTTTTCTTTCTTTTATCTCCTCATCCTCATTCTTTTTTTTTATTATTTTTATTTTTTTTAATTTTTTTTATTGCATTTTAGGTTTTGGGGTACATGTGAAGAACATACAATATTGTTGCATAGGTACACACGTGGCAGTGTAATTTGTTGCCTTCCTCTCCTTCACCTATATCTGCCATTTCTCCCCATGCTATCTCCATATACAAATATTGCAGTTTATTTTTTGTTTTGTAACACATTTCACAGCAATTCTAAAATCACGTATTGCATATTGGGTCATGTGTTCACCAGCTTAAACAGCAAGGAGGAGTGAAAACATTCTGCTAAGTTTGGCCTCTACTCAAACCTAATGAATTTTATATGTCAAATAGATTCAACACTTTTAAGGATAGAATGCAATTTATTTTTTGGCAAATATATGAGTTCCCGGTTTGAAGAAAAGACTATTGGAAAAATTTCCATCCATAGCATGTTTTTATATTTTAAAACAATATTTTGAAGAGTGAGTATGCATCAATCAACCAATACAGTGTGTGATTTAGACTCTCTGAAATCTATTTAAAAATGAGTTAGATAAGCATTTCAGTGAAATGCATTTAGGATTTACATTCCTGTTTTTTGTGATTGCTAAAAGTGTTCAGCTAGATTTGTACTAGTACAAAGACGTTTTCTTTCAAACATCACCCAATTTTACTGTGTGATTGGAGGTATAAAGGTGGTTTGAGAATTTAAAAAAATTAAATGTCGTGGTTGCTGAGAGTGATCCCATTCTCCTTGCCACAGTGATATGCAGGTCTGGACAGAAAGGCTGGCCTCTCTATGCATTGAATCCTTGGTAACAGTTTAATCAAAGGTGCCAGCTGCAGATTTTCCAAGACCACTAGAGTTTCTGTTGATCATGAAAGCTGAGTTCACTCCTACAATACCTAGGAGAGTACCACCTCCATAGACCCTTGGTAACATTTTAGAACAGAAAAGTTAGAATAGGGTTTTGTGATCAAGGCTCTAGTGGTTTAAAACAGTCCCTTAAGTACAGGAATCTGAGCAAAATGGAGCAAAGTTTATGATATAATAATTTAAGATTAGTGCACAGAGATAAGGGAGGTCTTTGAAGCAAGCTTTGATAATAAGTAATGTTTTGATAAGTAGGCAGTTTGCTCAGTTAAGTGACCTATGTCCTGAGAAAGAAGGTGTTTGCTCAAATGAACAAAACATTTTCTTGAGCAGAGAGTAGCTTGAGTAATCTGTCAGCAAACAATGACATTATTCACTCATTCACAGAGTTGTATCTTCCCAGGCAAGAAATTTCTGGAATAAACGGGAAACTCCTGTTTAGGGAAGTGGCTTCCTTTCTGAATCCTGATAATTAGGTTGCAGAAAGGCAGGACCTCTCTGTACTGAAAATGGAGTGTCTATCATTTCTAGTATTATTATTTTTTAATTGACAAAAAATGTATTATTGTTTAGGGAAGTGGCTTCCTTTCTAAATCCTGATAGGCTACAGAAAGGCAAGACCTCTCCATATTCAAAGTGGAGTGTCTACATTTCTAGTACTATTATTTTTTAATTGACAAAAATTGTATATGTTTATAGTATACAATGTAATGTTTCGAAATATGCATACGTTGCAGGATGGCTAAATCAAGCTAAATAGAATATGTATTATATCACATTTTTATTTTTTGAAATAATACTTAAAATCTATTCTTAGTTTCCAAGTGTGCAATGCATTATTAATAACTATAGTTACCATGTTGTACACTTTATCTCTTGAATTTATTCCTCTTAACTGAAATTTTGTATCTTTTGTGTCCTTTCTCCATTTCCTCATTCCCTCCACTACCCAGCCCCTGGCAACCACTCTTCTATTTTTTTTTTTTTTTTTTTGATATGAAGTCTCCCTCTGTCACACGGACTGGAGCAGGGTGGCATGATCTTGGCTCACTGCAACCTTCATCTCCTGGTTTCAAGTGATTCTCCTGCCTCAGCCTCCCAAGTAGCCGAGATTACAAGTGCATGCCACCATGCCCAGCTAATTTTTGTAATTTTAGTAGAGACGGGATTTCACCATGCTGGCCAGGATGATCTCAATCTCCTGACCTGGTGATCCACCTGCCTCAGCCTCCCAAAGTGCTGGGATTATAGGTGTGAGCCACCATGCCTGGCCCACACTTCTGGTTTTTAATAGCTGGAGAAATTCTCTCTTGCTCTGGCAACTAACTTATGTGGTAATGATGCTTCTGCACTTTTGCTATTATGACATCAGCCTGAAGATGACATTTACTTATAGACGTGGGTAGAAATGGGAGAAACACATGAAAATAGAGCTGGAGCCCTGACAACATCATAACCTACCATGGCATGGCACTAGGCTTTTCACATATGTAGACCAATTAATGCATTCTCTTGCACTGAACATTTGACATTGGGATGTCTGGAATTTGAATCTGAAATATGATGATTAACTCAAGAAACAACCTAAACAATTAATAATTTTTTTAAATTAAGTAGAACTGAAGGAACAGGGAATATTCCCTCAAAATAATGGTTGTGAAGAATATTTGAATACATGGAAAAATCCTTTAGAATGTAATTTGAGAAAACTAATGAATATGCAAAACTTTTATTAATTCAACAAATTTTGCTGAGAACATATCTTGTATTTGATTCCTGCCCTCAGGATCCCATTTTATTTTTTAAAGAATATATTCATATTAGAAAAGAAAGAAGTTCAAGTGATTATTACCAGTAGTTATTTAGAAAGAGTGAGCTCATGGCTGATTTATTCTTCTTTATATTTTTATTTAAAATACTTTTTCACAATAAATTTATCTTATTTGCCTTTAAAAATATTGCTCTGAAAATTGTAAACAATTGCAGAAGCATTAAGATTTTGGAAGTCATATCTTTAGCTTTGAGTTCAATCTCTATAAATCTAGGAGGCATCTAATGCCATGCAAAATATAGCTGACTTAAGATACTAATTGGGGATTTTTAATTCCCTGCTCAATTATTTTAACCTGATCTGATACAGATATTAAGGAGATAGAAAAATAAAAGATAATTTAAAGTACAGGTTCTGAAAAATCATTAGAAGTCAAACATAACAGTTTATAATCCTAAAGTAGGCTCATTTGTAATTTGTATTGGTATGCTTTTTATAATTTTAAGCATAATTCTTTCTAACTACAGAAAAGACATAATAAAATAAAACTTTTTTAAAAAAATCACAATTCAAAATAATTATAAATATTATAAACATCCAATTATTCTAGATGTTATTTGTAACATCTCGATATATGCAAATAGAAATAGATATAATTTAAAAATATATATTATTAGAAAAGATTACTATTAAAAATTACCATACTGTACATTCAGTTTGGGGGCACTGTATATTCTCTCGTTAGCTTATATTGCCTTTTACTCATACTGAGGGCATCCACCGCCCATCTGGAGCAGCAGGCTGCCATGATGCCGGCTGCAGTGGGGGAGACACAGCTGGGAACAGGTGGAAGCCCTCCACACCTCCGAATTTACTGGGTAGGAGCCTTGTGCTCCCTGGGCGCAGCATCTGGACCCGGGCGTCCCTGTGCTCTCCCGGGCCTGGGAATTTCCCCTGCCCCCACAGGGTTGGAAGGGCCTCGTTCCCTGGCGTCTGCTCTGATCTTGGAGCAAAGTTGAGGCTGAGCCTGGGAGCTGTTGCAACCCAGCCATGGGTGTGCGTACTCAGGGCAGTGCTGACTCACCAGTGCTCACGCTGCCTCGGACCCCTTTGGACTTTGGGCACTATGGAGCACCGAAGGGAGGGCAATGGATCGGAAGCAGAGGGCAGCTCGGCACTGGCCTGCAGGTGCCCCTCAGCCCGAACAGCCTGAGTGACGACGGCAGGAGGCATCCAAGCTCCTGGGCAGAAAGGGACGGGTTCCTGGTGAAGCCGCACCTTCAAAGCAGGGATGACCTGACGCCTGGGAGATGGGCTGATGGACCAGAATGGGAATTTATGGTGCTTTTTTCTGGTCTGCGCATGGCTGCCCATGAACCAATCAACAGCCACTTCCTCCTCTGAAGCCTACAAAACCCTGGACTCAGCCACACCCAGGCAGCTGCCCAGACAACCAGCTGCAGAGATGAGCTACCCAGTCTTGGGTATCCTCTCTGCTGAGAGATGAACACTCATCGGGATGCCCTGCCTGCGGAGAGAAACTACTCATTGTGGGCCTCCTATGAGCTCTTCAGGTGCTCGATAAAGCACCTCTTTACCTTGCTTACCTTCCGTGTGTCCATGTACCTCATTCTTTCTGGATGCAGGATAAGCACTCGGGACCTGCCAAATTGCGGGGCTGAAAGAACTGTAACACAAACACGCCCCTTGCTCACCACATTGTGAGTGACAAGAAGAGTAGAGAGAAAGAGAAGAGCTGTGGCTCTTCGGTGAGCCCAGACCTAGGAGCTCCCAGAGTCAGGGCTGTGACACTCTCTCTTGGACTCTATGGTTCCTGGCATCTCCGAGCTTCCGGGTGCCACCACGTTCTCCAGTGCCAGCCATAGAAGCTCCTTGCAGTACACCTGCTCCAGCTGCAGCCTTGCAGAGAGGTGGCATCCATACTGGTGCCTGGAGCTGTTCTGCCCACCCTGCCACAGCAGGCATGCCTGGCTGTGCACAGCGGCTGGACCTCATGCTCACTCGCTCACATGCCCTATGCTGCTCCACATCTGGCTTGCCCTTCATAGGTGTGAGAGTCAGGCTGGTAGCCGGAGGTAAGAGCAGTCTGTCAGGCTGAGTGGGCAGAATAAGTCCAGTGGGCCTGAGTAAAAACTCAGGCAAAGGTGCCACTGGCTACAGAAGTTTCTGGCTGGTGACGCAACACCCCACAGATCTCTTAGCAATATTTTTGAAAGTTTTATTATATAAATATTTCTCTTTGAATGATTTAAACTATAAAATTACCAAATTTATGTTTGGTCCCTAATTGGAGGTACATTTTTTTCAGAACTAGATTCCAAATTAAAGTTGCTTTGCTTTAATGAAGTTTACTTAATATCTCCAATTTCAGAAGTGAAAATTAAAATCCACTTATTTTGGCAAGATTATAAAAAATATATATAGCAATGATAATGATAGAGGCTGTATTTTAAAACAGTACATATAGCTTGAAAAATTAGAAAGTAACTTGATGGTTTTACATATATATATAATACATATATCCCAGTAGAAGTAAAGATCAATATCTGTATCATAAATATAAAGTTTTTAAATGATTTTACTTTCTTCTTGGTTGCATATCAGTTTCCAGACAGCAAATACAATTTTATGACAGATGGCCTTATCCCTGTCAGTAAGTGATGTGTATTTGAACTGTACATCATGTGAAATATATTATGATTCCTATATTTTTACAGGAACAGAATAGCATATCTTCATTAAATGTCAAGTGTTTAGCTTATAAGATTTAGAGTTCATAAAAATGTAGAAATGTGTCATAGCAATTGTTTTGACATCATATAAGTTTATATTTTAGGAAAATTAGTAATACTATAAAATGTGTTATCCAATAGCATTTTAGTATTTAAAAAAAGTGATTACTAAATTTTTCATTATCCATGTAGCACTGTAGAAACAAAACAATATATTTATATTGTACAGAATATTATTTTGGAAATATTCTTATGCATGTTTAGTATGTTTAAATTCATGTATTTTCCAAAAAAAATAAATGATACTAAATGTGGCATTTACATAGCAGGTCACTCTTCTCCATGCCATTTTGTTTTAGGGCCACAAAACAATTAATCCATTATTCATGCTTTTGATTTTATATTCAAGTTCATGTTGGGTAGTCTCAATGTTACCAATATGCCAGTCAACATAAGTATAAATGCCAGCTTTCACTGGTTCTATGCAAATTCTATGTAGACAAACATCAGAAAAGTTTAATCAGATTTTGTTTAAAAAGTTTAGACAAAGCTAAACTATTAGAAATCTCACTTTTGAACTTAAAAATAAATGAAGCATATGTTCCTTAAAAAATTAAAAATAGAACTACCATATGATTCAGCAATCCCACTTCTGGGTATATATCCAGAGAAAGTGAAATCCATACTTTTAAGAGTTATTTCCAACACCTTGTTCATTGCATTATTCACAGTAGTCAAGATATAGAAACAATAAGTGTCCATCAACAGATAAATAAAATGTGAATGGAATAGAATATTATTAAGCCAAATAAGAAGGAATTCTTGCCATTTGCAACAACATGAATAAACCTGGAGAACATTATGCTACATAAAAAAAACAAAATACAAAAAGACAGATACTGTATGATGTTACTTATGTGTGGAATCTAGAGAAGTTGTAGTCATAGAAGTAGAAAATAGAATGGTGGTTTCTGGGGGCTGGTGGTTTGAAGAAATAAGGAAATACTGATAAAAGGATACAAACTTTATCAATTATAAGATGAACAAATTTTGGAGATCTAATGTATAACATGAGAGGTGACAGATCTGTTAATTTGATTGTGATAATCATTATACAATGTATATGCATATCAAATTGTCACATTGTACACCTTGAATATGTACAATCTTTGTCAACTAAATATTTTAAGGTATAAAAAGAAAAATGTGAAACATTCATAGAGATTATAACACAGAAGTCTCATGTATAAAAATAACTAATACCCATTGTAAGCATCTTGCTGCCAGAAGGAAGATAAATAATATAAAATGCTATCCATTAGCCAAAGCTTTTTAAAAAATATATTTTCTTCTACCTCCTTTTCTCCTCCTCTCTCCCACTCCTCTCACACCCTTCCCTCTCCTCTTCCTCCTCCTTGTTCCTCTATATAAATGTTAGTGTTAGAAAGAGCCTAGTAGAATTCAGCTAATAGCAATTGCTCCTTTGAAAATTCTAAGTTGTCTCTAGATCTGTAGTCATATCCAGGTTATTGTTAGTTCTTAAGAATCCTTTATGAATTTTAACTCTTTTTAAACTTAAACCATCTGAAATGCGTGGATTTGTTGGCAAAGATATTATTGCCTTATTTGTTAAAATTAAATAATGAATTAAGCATTCATGTTTCATTGTTCTTTATAAAGTATATTCCATGTGAGCATTTCCTTAAATTGATATTATGCATTTTCTTTAGAATTAAAGATTCATTTTCCTCCCAAAATTTATTAGATGTTATGAAATACTGCTGGTTGGACATTCTCTGACATAAAGAAAAATATTAAATTTTATCTAATCTTTTAAGAAAATATTGTCTTTGCTTCCATATTGATTTAATACTCAGGTGACTTCTATAGGTAGCAAATATATAATGACAAAAATAGGAAGCAACAATCTCTCTAAATCTACATTTTCAGTATTTCTTTTCCTATTATTCTCATCAACTAACTTTAAAAGATAACTGGGGAGACTTCTAGTTCCAAAATGTCAACAGAGGCACTCTTCCCTCCTCCACCCACAAGGAAAACCAAAAGCAAATATACAGCACTGAGCTTATTACCAGAAATATCCCAGAATTCAAATATGCAGAGAAGACAGCTCCCTGGGCCATGTAGAAGTGAAAAATGCTCAGCAGATGATAAGATAATTGAACTTCCACATCTGTGATGCCCCTCCCCCATTCTGTCCTGCACAAAGAACACAGAAAATTATTCTCTAACTTGCTGATTCTAAAACTGGAAAAAGTGAAGTTGAGGTGGACAAGAAGCATCCTCATCATCTTGAAATCGAAGGCAGGAGACCCGTACATGTTTTAAAACACCAAAAGCATCATGAGTTCCCCAAGGAGAAATAACCCTTAGGATGGGTAGAGAAAAAGGAGGGAGGTGGGACAGCCACCCCCAGGACTGGCAGCTCTGCATTGTAACTCAACCAAAGAAGATGTAAAATCAGAGTGACTGTCCAACAATACCACACAGTAGGAGATTTGTCCCGCAAGATCCCTGGGCATGAAGCCTGAGCTAGCCTTCCCACACTGCTGGTGTATCTCCCTAGGAATGTCCCCCATTTGGGAAGGTGATATGGTTTGGATTCATGTCTCTGCCCAAATCTCATAGCTAATTGTAATTCCCAATGTTAGATGGAAGAAAGGCCTGGTGGGAGGTGGTTGGATCATGGGGGCAAATTTCTCTATTGCTGTTCTTGTGATAGTGACTTCTCACAAGATCTGATTGTTTAAAGGTGTGTATCACCTCTCCCTTTACTCTCTTGCTCATGCTCTAGACATGTAAGATGTCCCCACTTCCCCTTTGTCTTTGGCCATAATCGTAAGTTTCCTGACGCTTCCTCGGCCATGCTGCCTGTACAGTCTGTGGAACCATGAGAAAATTAAATGTCTTTTCTTTATAAATTACCCAGCCTCAGGTAGTTATTTTTTGACAATATTTTCAGTGGCAAAGCCACAATTATGTTTGCACCAATCTAATATCTATAGCAATGCAAGAGCAGACTAATACAGAAGGACCATGCTTTAATCTTTACTGGATCCAAAGTGAACCTCAGTTTAAGGGGCCATGTAGAGCCAAAAAGGTGGCAGTAACCTAGCCATAAATAACCTCTGAGCAAATATTTCCAGTAAAAATCAAAAGAAGTGAGACAGAGAGGACTAGAATAAGTCATTAGTCTTTGAATGCAAAGACATAGACATATATCCACAAGAAACAACAAACAGGGAATCTTGATCTCCCCAAAGGGATGAATCAAGAAACCAGCAACCGACCCTAATAAAATGGTAATATTAAGCTCTCTGACCAAGAATTCAGAATAGTCATTTGAAGGAAACTTGGTGATCTCCAAGATAACAAAGAAAAAAGCAATTCAGAAATTTATTAGAGAAATTTAACAGAAAGACTAAAATAATAATTTCAAGAAAACAGAAGTCTTAGAACTAATAAATGCATTTGCTGAACTGAAAATATTATTAAAGGGTCTCAACAGAATGGCTCAAGCAAAGGAAACAATCAGTGAGCCTGAAGACAGGCTGTTTGAAAATATGGTCAGAATAGAAAAAAAAATAATGAAAAGCAATGAAAATTGCCCACAAGATATAGAAAACTTCCTCAAGAGACTAAATCTAAGAATTATTGGTGTTCAAGAGGGCATTGAGCAAGAGCAAGGAGTAGAAAGCTTATCCAAAGAAACAGTAACAAAAAATTTTCCAAAACCATAGGAAATATAAATACAGGAAGGTCAGAGAACACCAAACAATTCTGACCCACATAAGACTACTCCAAAGCATGTAATAATCAAATTATTGAAGGTCAAGGACAAAGAGAGAATTCTAAAATCAGTAAGACAGAAGAAGCAATAACATATAAAGGTGCTCCAACCTGTCCATGAGCAGACTTCTCAATGGAAACCCCATAGTCCTGGAGGGAATAGAATGACATTTTCAAAGTGCTGAAAGTAAAAAAATAAAAAAAACTTGTCACCCAAAAATACTGTAGTCAGCAATGTTATCTTCTGAATGTGAAGGAGAGATAAAGTTCTTTCCTAGAGAGCATTCACAAACACCAGATCCCTCTTATCAGAAATGTTGACTATCTTTACCCTGAAAGAAAAAGACACTAACGTGTAAAATAAAATAAAGGTGTAAAATTCAGTGACAAAGTTAAGTTTATGGACAAACCCAGAAAACTAAAAAGACTTTAATACTGTATTTGTGGTATGCAATTGACTTATAATTACCAGAAACTGGGAAAGGTTGTAGGGGCAGTGGAGAGGATGGTTAACGGTTACAAAATTTTAAAGAATGAACAAGATATTGTATTTGATAGTATGACAGGGTTACTATACTCACTAATAATTTAATTATACATTTAAAAATAGCTAAAAAAGTGTAATTGGATTGTTTGTAACACAAAGGGTAAATGCTTGAGATGACAGAAAAAATATTTGGACTGTTTTGTATATTTGTTGGTTTTAATTACTAGTTTAATAATCTATTCCTCTTTAGTAGCCCCAGTTCGAAAAGATTGGCATATATAAACTCATTTAAACATCATACATTCCTATTATTTTTGTTTCATATTTTATTATTTTTATGATAAAAACTCTATCCCCATATTACAGACGAGAAACATTGAAGCCAAGAGAGAGACTATGCAATGTGCCAAAATTAGGCAGCCCAGGAAGTGGCAGATCCAGGATGCGATCCCAGACAATACTGCCTGGTGTTCATGTTCTTCTCTCGTAGGCCCCTCACAAGCATCCAGGAATTCTAATAGTTAATAAGAACAAGACATCTCATTGTTGCTGTAACAAATTACCAAAAGCTTGGTGGCTTAAAGCAACAACATTTTGTTCTTGTTCAGGTCTGGAAGTCAGAAGTATAAAATAGCTTGGCAGGGCTCTGTTCCTTCTTGGTTCTCTAGGGGAGAATTGATTTCTTTTTCTTTTCAGCTTCCAAAGGCTGCCCAGTGTCCTTGGCTCATGGCCTCGCACCACTCCAACCTCTGCTTCTCTTGTCATGTTTCTCCTGATTCTGCTGCTTCCTTCTTTCTCTCATAAAGACCCCGGTGACTACATTGAACCCATGCAGATAATCCAGGATCATCTCCCCAACTCAACACCTTTTTCTTAATCACATCTCTAAAATCTCTTTAGCCATACAAGATAAAATACTTCTCTAAAGTAGCATATATTAGAATTATAATTTGGACATCTTAAGTAGTGGGGAGTATTATTCTGCCTACCATAGCATGAAATAGCAAATTCTCAGTCCATGATCTACATAGTTAAGTATATTAAATAGAATTGACTCCAATTAACTAACCATGGTTTATTTTGACAAATCAGATAGTCAAATTCTTACCCAAATAAGAAAAATTTCATACTTGAAATGAAATGTGGATATATTCAATTTATTTATATCTACCAAAAGGAAAAGACAAACCACACACATTTATCGAGAGCCTACCATATGAGTAAGACACCACAGAACTCAAATCTGAGTGAGAAGAGCACATTATGTACTACATGACTCCATAAGGAGGAGTCAATTGTCCCTCATGACAGTGTTACAAGAAAAAGTCTCTACTTCCAAATAAATACATGACTCAAAAGTTAAAAAATAAATAAAAATATAATGCAGGAGAAAATAGCAGGTTTGGGTGAGATTGAACAACTAGATATTTTGATTTTTTTGCTAGGCACTATATAATTTAAACATATTTCCTTTCCATAAAGAAAAACAACAAGCAAAAGTAAAATAACTCTCTTATTTAAATTAAAGTGAGGCATAATATATTTTTTATTTCTGAAAGTAAATGATTGTACACTTTACCTAAACCACCAGTTAATCTTGAAATTTAAACACTAATCATTGAAAGCTGAAAGATTAGGAAGAGGAATACTAAGGTAGTAAACACTCAAATAAATACATTACTTCAATTATTTTGAAATGCTGTACAAAATTCCGTGTATTGACATAAATTTGTTGAGATTTGGTCTGTTCTATTTCTTATTTTTCTTTCATAACATTAAGTTGACTCATTGATCATTAAGTTGCCTCATGAAATAATGTTTTTATTAGTTTTCTATGCCTGCTGCAATACTGTGTTTATGAGTAGCCAGTCACCTACGCCCTCTACTTCCCTTACTTCAACAAACTTCATTTGCTGCTTTGGCAGAGCCCTGATGATAGTGTTTTCATTATAATTCACTTAGGTCAAAGCTGTTTCTATCCTTTGATACCTAGAGTGATTATCTATTCCAATTTCCCTGGATTAGTCATGTTTTACACTTGTTTTGACATAATTCTGTACTGGTTTATACATTAAATTATATGATACATTATTTATATCCCCTGTTTCTCAAGTGAGCAAGAAAACTGTATTTTCTTATCCACACTGCCTCTCAAAATTATTTATTTTTACTTACATGAAACTCTCTAAATCTTTGACATCTACACATGCAGCCATTATGATTTCCCCATTGCCAACACTCACAGCCCTCCTTTCCTAGTCTTTTTAATCTTGATGAAAACTCATCATCAGCCACCTCTTTGCTCATGTCAGAAAACTAGAGGCATTCAAGATCTCTCTCTTCTATCCACATCCAACCCTCTGATTCTTAACCAAGGCCATTGTTATACTTTCAATATAAATTTAAATAGCAAATCCATCCTTTCTTCTTTTTTCTCTCTCCAAAAGCCAAGTCTAAGCCAACAATATGTCATAGTTAGACAACTAAAATACCATTTTTCTTTTCCTTAACTCCGTTCTTGCTATGTTCTATTCTTCTCATTGTATCAGTAAAGGACTTTCCTTTAAAATAATGTTTACATATACTAATGTTTACAAAGACCAAAATGACAAGGGTGTATGTGACATATTTTTTATGTAGTAGTCTAAATATAAGATAGCTAACAATATACAGTGTCCAGAATCCTTCTGCATATCTAGGGATCTGCCATCCTTAGCATGCTTTCATCAATACACTCCATGATGATTCACCACCATGTCTACAATCCAAACAAAGGTAAAGAGGAAATGGAGAGAAGGGTAGTACCTTTTGTTTTCAGAATACAACTCAGCTCATTGGCAAGGATCCATTCAATGACCTTGTGTTGATTTAAGAAAGCTGGAAAATAAAATCTTTAGTGGCCACTCAAAAACCAGGAGCTCCATTACCAGGGAAGAAAGAAAGAATGGATAAAAAATAAACACTTTCTGTACTCTAATGGAAATCAAATCAAACTGGTTCTTTGGTTAGAAATTCTTTGATTATTACAGTGTATTGCATTTGGTAGGGTGGGGGGAATCAAATTCTTCCCCAAGGCAATAAGGAACTTGTATAGTTCTTCAAACACATCTCTTGCCATTGCTTCTTCACACAACACATCCCTGAAGCACACAGAGCTCTTTCGCACCTCTGAGTAGCTGTATTTGCTCTTCCCTTTATCCAGATTCCATCAGGATCTTCCTACAACTCCTTGTCTTCATGTGGGCCTCAACTTAAATATCTTCATCAGCAATACACCTTCTTCGACTACTGCATCAAAATATCTCTCTCATTTTTTCCTAACACTAACCATTTAGAAAAATCTTCATAAAAGTTAGCACAACCTTTAATATTTTAATCCACTTGTCCATTTGATTGTTATTTCCTCTAAAGTTCTGCGAATTCTATGGGGTTTCTTGTTTGCTTATCTTCCTTCTGTCTGCACTCCAGTTATTGGAATAAAATCTTGTAATAGCAGCTCAATAATTATTTGTTTAAATAAATGTTCAAAGAAAAAATTAAATGATCAAAAATACAGGAGCCTTGTATATAGTAAAATAATTTAAGAAATAAATATTTCCCATAATCATAAAAAGTTGTGATATAATACTTTGTTAAAAGCATCTTTTCTATAATAAACAGATTGTAAAATATGATGTACTTTCAAAAAATATGTTTGCTTAGCCTACCTTTTATCAACAAAGGAGTATGATAATTAGTCTTAATTTTTTCTTGAAGTTGAAGCCCATTCTTTTCAGAAAATATAAAATATTATTATAATTACTACTAAAAAGAGTGGGCAAGGAGATATTTATAAGCATTGACTTACATTATTAGTATAAAATTGGTAATACTTATAGAGGTTCCTTTTAAAAGAAATTTTTATTCAATTTTTTAAATAGAGAAAACAACATATATCTTTAGCTAATATACCTGGCCTTTTTGTTACTGTTCATTACCAAAAAATAGTCTTATTCACTGTAAACCTTTAAATCTCAATGCTCTAGGTGCATTTTTACTTATCTGTCAGGACATCTGCCTTTTTCCTGAATGACCCTCCAAACTAATGCCTTGATGATTCTCTTGTGAGCCCTCTGAGGTACCCAGAGTGGTGAAATCTATTCCTCTCTCCTTTTCCTCCATGAAGTTCATTCTAATGTTAATGAATTACGTTCACATTGTTTGTGCCTTTGTCCTCTTTGTAACTTCTACTAGGGAAATCTATTGTTGGCTTGTTCAGAGGATGGTCAGGGAGAGCTCATAATGTACTGACAAAGCGGTTCCATCCACAGTCCAGGTCTTGCTTTTCAGCCCTTACTTCCTGCCAACATTTATCCGCTTCCAAAATGTGTTTCTTGCAAGGAAAACATTGTAGAGCCTTTTGCTAATACTCTCATTCATTGGCCAGGTCCATGTCCAAAATCTAATTATTGGTCAAGTTAAAATTCTCCCATGCAGAACTCCGAGTCCAATTCTAATTAAAGTATGTGGCAGGGCATGTTTCTGTATCCCTGGTATTTGCAAGTATCTGAATGTTTTATGATTGTTTCATGGCCAGTAAAACCACATTTCCTGAAGCATCTCCATGTGACTGCATAGCAAAATTCCATCAGCCAGCCTTGTAGTCTTATTTTTAGTAAGCATTTAACAATATTTTTATGCACATAAAGGAAAAAGTAAAGAACATAGAGAATTGCGATTGTTAACTAAAATCTGAAGAATAATTTTTTTAACCTAGAAATAAACTCATAATGAACATATTTGTTGAAGTTTTATGGGGGATCATACCATATTAGCAGATAATTTTGCCAACACTTACTGATTTCCACTTAAAATGCCATGATTAAAATTAACTACCAACTTTAAACATTTTGGATATCTATTTTGTTCACATAATTTCTAGTTTAGATTTTGCCATTTGGATAATTTTATAATGTCAGAAATGTTAATATCATTCTCTCAAATTTAGTTTTTTGTTCTGAAAAATGAAGATGTTGGGATGAAAAGATGATCTTTAAATAAGCTGATTGAATAAATCTAATTTACAACCATATTAAACACAGGCGATGTAATGAAAAAGCAGATATTTAAAATTAATAAAATTATTTTAGCATAATTTATTTTGGAAAACAGAAGGTAGGGATCTGCTTCCTCAACTGCCTGTCCTGCTCACCCAGGTGAGAACTTTCTGAAGAAAACTCAAAGCTCTCAGAGGTTCCATGACCAAAGCTTCTTCCACTTGGGGAACAAGATGGTAGACAAACACTACTCACAATCAATCTCTCCTCCTCCGTATCACAGCCACACTACAATAACCACAGCATAAAGTTAATAAATAATAATAGTTCTAAAAGAAGAAATAATATCATTGCTATGCAAAAATACATTGGAATTGGCTGAAAGACAGGATGCCAATGACAGCATCCACCGAGGATGTGCAGAGGAAGCTATATCCCTGGGTAGCATATCTAACTGTGAGTTGTTTTAAGGGAACCAGAAAAGTTCGAAGCTTATAGTCACAAAGTACAAGGAGCAACCGTGGCAGAACAGGAATATTTAGTCTTCTTTTAATTTATATGGGATATTGAGAGACAAACTGCGAAAGAAAATTGTAATAGAAAATTAATATGGCATGATTTTTTACAAATTGAATTTTAAACAATACTTTTTAGATGCTACGTTTTCCCTCCCCATTACAGAATGCAAAACCTCTCTCTGAGGAATATACAAACCAAGATCAAGACTAACTCATTTCTAGGTTACTTCCATTGCTGGAGAACAATGGGCAATAGTCAGTTAATTTCTTTTTCTTCATATGAGAAGAAATTAAAAGTGAATATAAATTCCACTTTGAACTTGCCTCCTTTCTCTTTAGTTTCCTTAATGACAGCATAGTTATTTTCTATTGCTGTGCAACAAATTACCCTAAAACTTACTGGTTTAAAGAAACAAAGACTTATTGTCTAACTGTCCCTGGTCAGAACTACAGCACAGCTTTCTGCACATTTCTCTGCAACACAACGTCTCTCGTGTGGTTGCAGTTAAGCTGTCTGGGCTGTGATCGCCTGTGAGGTCTCCACTGGCGAAGGTACCTCTTTGAACGTCACCAGTGTGGTTATTGGTAGGATGCTGTTCCTTAGGGTCTGTTGAATTTAGGACCTCAGTTGCTCTCGGCTGTTGGCTAGAGGTATTCCACGGTTTCTTATCACGTAGGTCTCTCCATAGGCAGCTTCCTTTAGAGTGGATGAGGGACAGGGTGAGAGAAAGCATCCAAAGCAGAGTCATCATCCTTTTTGTAACCTAATCTCAAAATGACAGCCTAAGCCTTCTGACGTATTCTTTCTATTAACAGCTAGTTACTAAGTACAGTTCATATCACCTCAAATGAGATTACACAAGGATGTGAATAGAGTTGGAACTCTTCAGAGATCAACTTAAAAGTTGCCTACCACAGGCTGGGCACAGTGGTTCATGCCTGTAATCCCAGCACTTTGGTAGGCCAAGGCAGGTGGATCATCTGAGGTCAGGAGTTCGAGACCAGCCTGGCCAACAGGGTGAAACCCCATCTCTATACAACAAATTAGCCGGGCATGGTGGTGCATACCTGTAATTCCAGCTACTTGGGAAACTGAGGCAGGATAATCGCTTAAATCCCAGGAGCAGAAGTTGCAGCAGTGAGGTGAGACTATGCTGTTGCACTCCAGCCTAGGCAACAAGAGCAAAAATTCCATTTGAAAACAAACAAAAAGTTACCTACTACAATTTGTAATTTACCCCTCAATAGAAACCCTAGCTCTTCAGACTGATTCAAACTGTATGAAGTCTAATATCACTTCTCATTTGGTGTCCTCCTATAATTACTTGCAAATATGTCCTAATTTATAAAGGAAAGTAACTAATGTGTACAAGGCTTAATACTAGGGTGATGAAATAATAAACCCCCATGACCTAAATTTACCTATGAAACAAATCTGCACATGTACCTCTGAACTTAAAAGTTAAAAAATTAAATAAAGTCATAGTTCTAGTTAAAGACAGACAAACAAGCCAAACAAAAAACATATTTTTAAAGTGAGGACAAACAAGATAGCATTGACTTCTGTGTTATACAGTGATTCTTAACAAACACTTATTAAACACCTAGTAACCAGGAGACACTTGTGACAGTTGGTATATGAGGCAAATAAGATGCAGTTATTTATTCTAGAAAAGTTACATATACCATATGCATAAAAATACACTCAGATATCTATGCACTATAATGCTGAGGAAGGCATTTGGCACAGAAATTCAGATAAGCATTTATAGAATATTTTAATATAAAAAATATGACAGGTCAAAATATCAAGTTTAGATATGTTACCACATGTAAAATTATATTATATTATTGACATATTTTACATTGCATAATTCTGTACTATATATTTATAATTTATTTTACTTAACTGCAAGCACAATTTTGGCAGTAACTTATTTAAACTCTCAAAGAGGTTTCAGTAAATTGACAGACAAGTGAAGTGAAACAAACTATCAATTCAGCTAAATAATTGGTCAAGAAGTCAATTCCGTCAAAAAATAGTTTGACTGAACTAGCTTGTCGTTTGATGAAGGTAATTTTTCAATTTAGTCAATGCTATTAAAGCAATTGCGTGTGTGTGTGCTAACAGCTTTAGTCTGCTGATGAATTCCATTTACAGTCTGAAGTAACCAACCCAAAGAGAACTCTCTTTGATAGTACTGCCTTAAATTCAGAACAATCAGTGGTGTCCAAATAAGAAATAATAAACATTGCAGCATGTTTTTGAAGCATGTGGAAGAATAATTTAGGAGCCTAAAAGCCAGGTACAAATAATTATGCCTGAAATTGGTTAATTACAACTCAGAGATAAGTGGAAAGTGTCCAATTGCAACTGGAACTGCTCAATTGACTGCACAATTATCCAATTGCAGCAGTAATTATTGGCTGCTATGACTTTTCCTTCTAAAATAAATTCAATACCCATATATGTATTTCTAAACTCAAGTACACATCAAGTACACATCCTTACACTTTTAAAATTTGGTTCAAAGCATTGATAGTTCCTATCTTGAATATGAAATCTAAAATTATTTTTAAGACTCAATAAAAATCAATAGAATCAATATCATAACAGCATAATCAATTCTTTTAATCTATTCATTATTTACTGAGTAATTTCATAGATGAATTTTATGTAAAAGAAGACCTCCAAAAGTTAATCATACACAGAACATTAATTTTTATTCAGTGAAGCAGTCATGCAGACACCAATTAAAATATATTTTGAAAATGTAAGTTATTAATATGATGTCTATTGTCACATAAATTTGATCACATATCATTGAGTTACAAGATGATCCTGTAGCACTGAGTTAAAAAAATCCAACTTTGATTTATTGTTCTCACATAGTAGCCACTCAATAAATAGTTAACATATGTAATTAATTTGAACTAATTTTCCAAATATGAGAATGGATAGATAATAATTTAAATTTAATGATTTTACAAATTATCGATTTCGGACCCATACTTTGATATTGAATACAGCTCTATTTTCCATTCCATTTCCACCATTTTTTTCCTCTAAGCATTTTGGGTATAATATTTAAAATATTCTAATGAATCAAACAGCTTAAGGAGGGATTGTTATTAATGGCAAGATTTGTAAGAGATGCCTATTAAGGAAAGAGAGGGACGAAGAGAGAGAGGGAGGAAGGATTGAAGGAAGAAAGCAAGAAGAAAGTAAAGCAGCTTTGCTAAGATAGCTGAAAGAAATATTTTGAAGTGAGCACCATAGATTTTAATTTGCTCGTACAATAGTCATTTACGATGTCTATCAAAATGTATTCTATTCCAGGAAAATACTGAAGAAAATATCCCATTATTGCCTACTAATCGCTACTTGCAAATTTTATAATTAAACAAATTTTAGCTTTATTTTAATCATTTAGTTGCAAATCTGCTTTTAGTGAAGATGCAGATGTCTGCTGTGCCATTATTTATTTGCGGAAGGCACCTGTGGGATTGGAAAGAGCAGGTGCCAAGAGTTCTAACATCATCAGTTGCTCACTTTAAATCTGAAAACTGGGATTAGCCACTTAACTCCTCTAGCGCTGATTCTCTAAGCTGCGAATTAATGAAGTTATCCCTGCTATGGGTTGAATTGTGTTCTCTCAAAATTTACAGGTTGATGTCTTATCCCTCAGTACGCCAGAATCCGACCTTATTTGGAAAGAGGATCTTTGAGATATAGTTAGTTAAGAGGGCGTTATACCAGACTCAGTTCAATATTGGATCTACTAGTTCAATATGATTAGTGTCCTTATAAAAGAAGAAATTTGGATACAGAAATGCATGTGGGGAGAAAAGCATACGAAAATAAAGGCAGAAATAGGAATTATGCAATAGAAACATAGGAATGCCAAAGATTGCCTGCAACCACCAGAAACTGGGAGAGAAGTATGGGGAGTTCTTCCTCACCCCCCTCTGAAGAACCAGAACTGCCGACACCTTGATCTTGGACCTGCAGTCTCCAGAACAGTGAGACAATATATTACTGAAATCAGCCAGGCTTCAGGACTTTGTTATGGAACTCCTAGAAAACTAAGAGTGCCTTTAACCTACAGCTTTATCATTCTAAGAATTTGAGTGTCTTTTCCCTCATCCTGGAGAGGTAGCAAGTATATTCCAGGCTCAGAAGCAAGAAAGCCATCAAAAATGGTAAACACATGGTGGTATTTAGTTTCTCCATCTTCAAATACAAATTTCAGAAAAGGTCCTCTTGCCCGTTTCTTCAGCAGAGGGGAAACAAACTTTAGGAAGTTCTTGTGATAAAGAGTCCATTTGAATTGCAGACATTTCCATAGCTCTGACCAGGTTTTCTATTGATTTTTGATATTTACTTTGCAGATACAATTTTTATTGCAGTAGTTAAATTTTATGAAGACTTACATATAAAAAGAATCTTTAAAAAGAACATATTCTTAAAAGAATCATCTCCTAAAGCGTTCCCACTGTCTTTTTTCTTCTGTGATCCTGACACACTAATGCTCTTATTTACTTAACAGCTTAAAGTTATCTCTGAAGAAAAGGAACGATGTATGGAAATGTTGCTTAATTTTATTTCTGAAAAAAAGGAGTGATGTGTAAAAATGTTGCTTAATTCACCAATACCCAAACAGTAACAAGAATTGAGTTTTAAATTAAATTTGAAATATATTATCAAAAATCATAACAAAACAGAACTCTTCAATTTTTCAGTTCAAAACCAGCAATTCATATTATGTAAGAAAAATTAACTTTGGAAGATAAAAATTCTGCAATTTGAATATATTTGGATTATAGGCTATTTCAGATCATAGATATATTAGACACTTGTTTGATTTAATTTGCTAGATTTGTCATATTTATATTTTATTTCTTAATAATTTGGTTTGGTTCAGAGTTCCATAGTTTATATAATGTAATATTTAAATTCAAGTTGCCACAAATTAGTCTGACATATTCTACTTTTCATTGTTATAGTTTGTCATTGAAAAGCTATATGAGAACAGATTGAATATTTCACCACTGAGCATAACAGTGGTTCCCGATACAGGCTATGCTCTCAGATCAGGACATACAGGCACAGGGTCAGCATCCCTAATCCAAACATCTGAAGTCTAAAGTGCTCCAAAATCTGAAACTTCTTGAGCACCAACAGTGCCACAAGTGAAAAATCCCACTCCTGACATAATGTGACAAGTCAAAGTGAAAAAAACAAACTTTGTTTCATGCACAACATTATTTAAAATATCCAATAACATTAACGTCAAACTTTGTGAATAAAGTCTACATGAACATAAGTGAATTATGTATTTAGACCTGGGCCCCAGCCCCAAGATATCTCATTTTGTATAGGAAAATATTCCAAAATCTGAAAAAATCCAAAATCTGAAACATTTCTTTCTGGTACCAGCATTTTGGAAAAGGGAAACTCAACCTGTGCTCACTTTATGAGATAAGAGCACAGAATAAGCCAAACTGATCCTAGAAAATAAAAGAAGGAAAACCTCTGTTTTCTCTGGGGAACATTATTTCAAAACTGCCACTTGATCATATATTGCCACAAAATGTTGCCAGTTTAATTTAGGCCATCAAGAACACATTACCTCTATTCATTGCTAGGAGAAAACTGTCAACAGTATTGATTACCAATATTTTCATGCCAAGACTGAACACTGAGTATGACACCAAAAATCCTTAAAGCCTGAAGTTCCACAGATTCACTGCAGTCCTCTGAAGTTGATTTAAAAAATGACATGAACTTGTTAATTCTGTTTTCGTATTTTAATACTTATTTGCTGACCCCTTTTGCACCTGAGTCTGAATATGATTATTTAAAGAAGTTACTTACATTATATATCAAATAGTCAAATTCACATATCCAATTTTGACTAAATATATATGCATTTCTTTATTACTGATAATAGAAGTAGTTTAAACCTTCTATGACCAACTATTTCAATGGGTATAAAACGCTTTCAGTCTTTCACCAAATATCCTAAATTTAAAACCTACAAGATGACAGACAGGCCATATGCTTAATACAGAGATATTCGTCGTACTGTGATATAGTGTGCTTTGACTTAAATGCCTTAGGATGTTAAATGCTAAAACATTATTGTAAATACATTGGAGAGAAATCTTACAGCAGTTTGATTCATCTTTAATATTTTACATATAAACATGTTATGCTAGAAAAAACACAAAAGAAAATTATGGCTATTTAACTTACTGCATGATTCTCAAAAATAATTATTAGCTATTATAAAACCATTCATTAGAAACCATTACAATTAATATATAACATAATAAAAGTAGAGAAAACATGAAAGTTGTGTCATATAAATAAAAATTAGATAAATTGAGTTGTGGTTTATTGGAGGGATTTAAATATTTTTAGGAATGAAGATACTTTATAATTTGTATAATAGTGACATGAAAAATGCTAGTTTAAAACTCCATTTGAATTTATGGTTTATTTATTCACTTAGCAAATATTTATATTCCATGCATTTTGTCAGCCCTGTATTAAGTATCGGGACCTATTAGTTAAAAGGCATATTTCTTTACTCAAATAGCCCAAGGCCTAGTAAACAGTGTATACATGGGATGCTATGAGAGTTTATTGCTGGAGAACTTATCCCAGTTAATGGGAGTCTGGAGAAGTTTTTCAGATGACATAATATAAGCAAATAATTTTAAAGTATTCTTATGTTTTGTGTGTTTCTTGCTTTATTAAATTATAAGAGTTAATTCTGGTTAGGATCTTATAGTTTGATAAAATTCACTTTCTAAAAACACTTCTAGTTAAAAATCAATAAAAATTTAGGTACTGAAGGTTTTGTTCTACCCTTCATACTATTATTCTAAAATACCCATCACTGTGAACCACACATACCTATCCATTCTTCACATTGTTAATGATAACAGGATAAGGAAAGGGGATACAAAATGCTATAGAATTTCATAGTGAGACTTGGAAATGACTTTGAGACATGTACTATTTTATCAAATAGCAAAACCATATTCAATAGCAATAACATTAAGTGAAACATAAATAGTGGCAATAATAAAAAACTGCAGGAATTTAATTGGATGTAGCTTGAGTGGTCAGGAAAGAATATAGAATTTAAATAATGCTATTATAATGAGAATTAAACAAGTAAAGAAGACTGTGGAGACATTCCTGTGAAATAGTAAGAAGATTGACTATATGACTTCATCAGTATTTGTGTTTTCTTGTTTTGGATAGAAATAGTTTTAGAGGAGGGCTGAGTGCAAGGCAGGACAGATGATAGGAAATGTTAAATAATGAACTCTGGTGAACTTCATTTTAGATACCAATATTATTCAGTCTTCCACTTTTCACTAGAGGGATTGCCTTTTTGGAAAATTTATGGTACACTTAAAATTATGCTTGGAAGCCCAGCATGTGAAGCAATAGAATCTTAGCCAGCTTTTGGAAGTGCCCATGAGATGCTGCTGCTCAGCTTCTCAACTTTCTTCTCTCAGAGCTCACAGAAGGGCAATTCAAACATCTCGGCCTCCAGAGACTGAAATGGTCATGAAAGGGTTATGATATGTTCCTATGTGTGTTTGACGGGATTTGGATAAAATTCAAAGAACTGCCTAGAAAGATTATTATAGACATGGGATTAAGGATGTATTAATACCAAGAGATGGAAATAGGAAGCCAATTAGATATTCACAAAAGTCCATTAAAATATTCCAAGAGTGCTGACAATAGGAAAGTGAGAAGGAAGTTATGTGTTCCTGATAATTTCCTAGCTTTGACAGTATCACTTAGTGAATATAGGATGAAGACTGGAAATTAGGATCCATGCACATAATTTTTAAGGTAGACAGAATAGAGGATAGCTTCAGATGAACTGATATTTAGGGATAAATAACATTTAATTTAATCAGATTCCACATCTTAAAGACTGGTGATAGTAAAACTGTTGAAGAAAACCACATAGGCTAGAAAAAGTAAGCTTGCAGTGATGCTTACATCAAGCTACAGAATACCTAAAAATATTGCTTATTGACATAGTTTGGATATTTGTCCCTGCCCAAATATCACGTTGAATTTTCATCCCCAGTGCTGGAGTTGGAGCCTGATGTGAGGTGTTTGGATCGTGGGGGTGGATCCTTCATGGCTTGGTGCTGTCTTTATGATAGTGAGTTCACCCAAGAGCTATTCGTTTAAAAGTGTGCGGCAGCCCCTCCCCACTCTCTCTCTCGCTCTTGCTTTTGTCATGGTCACAGGCCTGCTCCCTGTTTGCCTTCCACCATGATTGTAAGCTTCCTGAGGCCTCCCTAGAGGCTGAGCTGATGCTAGCACTATGCTCTGTGTAAAACATGCAGAATGTGAGCTGATTAAACCTCTTGTGTTTATAAGTGACCCAATCTCAGGTATTTCTTCATAGCAATGCAAAAATTGCCTAATACAGAAAATTGGTACCATAAGTGGGGTATTGCTGTAAAGATACCTGAAAATGTGAAAGCAACTTTGGAACTGGGTAATGAGCAAAGAGTGAAAGAATTTGGAGGGCTCAGAAGAAGACAGAAAGATGAAGGAAAGTTTGGAACTTGTTAAAGTCTGGTTAGATGGTTACGACTCACATGTTGATAGTTATATGAACAGCGAAATCCAGGCTGATGTGGTCTCAGATGTAAATAATGAATTTATTGTTCTTTGCTTTATTTTCTTGCTTTATTTAGTAAGTTATTTGCTAAGGCATAACATGGGTGGCATTTATTTAGAACAAATGCTACCCACGTTATGCCTTAGCAAAGAACTTGGCTATATTGTGTCCATTCCCTAAGGATCCATGGATGTTTAAACTTCATGGTGATAATTCAGGTCATTTGGCAGAATGTATTTCTGTTTTTTTGGTGTTTTTTTTTTTTTTTTTTTTTTTTTTGAGATGGAGTTTTGCTCTTGTTACCCAGGCTGGACTGCAATGGCATGATCTTGGCTCGCCACAGCCTCTGTCTCTCGGGTTCAAGCGACTCTCCTGCCTCAGCCTCCTGAGTAGTTGAGATTACAGGCATGTGCCACCAAACTTGGCTAATTTTGTATTTTTAGTAGTGACAGGGTTTCCCCACGATGGTCACGTTGGTCTTGAACTCCCAACCTCAGCTGATCCACCCGACTCAGCCTCCCAAAGTGCTGGGGACTACAGGTGTGAGCCACGGCACCCAGTCCCTGGCAGAAGAAATTTCTAAGCAGCAAAGTGTTCAAGATATGTCCTGGCTGTTTCTAACAACCTGTGCTCATATGTGGAAGCAAATAAATGACTTAAATTTGGAATATATATTTAAACCAGAAGCAGAGCTAAAAGTTTGGAAACTTTGAAGCCTGCCCTTGTGGCAGAGAAAGAAAAAGCTTTTTCAGGAGAGGAATTCAAGCAGGCTACAGAGCAACCACTAGCTAGAGAAATTTGCATAATGGAAAGAGAACCAAGTGCTAATATTCAAAACAATGAAGAAAAGGCTGAAGAGGTGTTTGAGAGATTTTCTTAGTAACCCCTCTCATCATAGGCACAGAGGCTTTAGGAGAAAGAATGGTTTTATGAGCCTGACCCAAGGCTATGCACAGCTTCAGTACATTGTGCCCCATGTCCCAGCTTCTCCAGCTCCAGGCTTGAGTCAAAGGACCCTAGATAGAGCTCAGCCTGCTGCTTCAGAGAGTTCAAGCCATAAGCCTTGGCAGCTTCCATGTGATGTTAAACTCACAGGCACACAGAATGCAAAAGTGAAAGAAGCTTGGGTGCCTCTGCCTAGATTTCAGAGAATATATGGAAAAGCCTGGGTTTCCAGGTAGAAGCCTGTTACAGGGGTGGAGAAACTCTACCAGAACAATTTGGAGGAGAAATGTGGGGTCAGAGCCCCACAGAGTCCCCTGTGGAGCATGACCTAGTAGAGCTGAGATGGAGCCACCATCCTCCAGACCTTAAAATTGTAGATCACCAGAAGTTTGAACTTGGCACCAGCAAAAGCTGCAGGCATTCATCGCTAGCCCATGAGAGCAGCCTTGGCAGCTGCACCCTACAAAGCCACTGGGGTAAAGCTACCTGAGGCCTTGGAAGTCCACTCCTTGCACCAGTGTGCCCTGGATGTGGGGACATGGAGTCAAAGAAGATTGTTTTAGAGCTTTAAGATTTAATTACTACCCTGCTGGGTTTCAATTTTGCATGTGGCCTTAGCTCCCCCTTTTTTGGTTAATTTCTCCCTTCTGGAGTGAGAATGTTTACTCAATGCTTATAACCTCATTGTATCTAGGAGTTAACTAATTTTTCTTTTTTAAATTTAAAGGCTCATGGATGGAAGAGATTTGCCTTGTTTCAGATGAGACTTTGGAGTTTGGAGATAATGCTGGAATGAAATAAGACTTTGGGGCACTGTTGGGAAGGCATAACTGTATTTTGCAATGTGGGAAGGACTTGAGACTTGGAAGGGGGGCACTGGTGGAATGACAGTGTTTTGATATTTGTCCCCACCCAAATCTTATGCTGAATTGTAATCCCCAGTGCTAGAGGTGGGGCCTAGTGGGAGGTATTTGGATCATGGGGCCAGATCCCTCATGACATGGTGCTGTCTTTGTGATAGTATTTGTAACATCTGGTTGTTTAAAAGTGTGGGGCACCTCCCCCATCATTCTCTCCCTCTGGCTCTTGCTATATGTACATCATGTGATATTCCTTCTCCCTGCTCTGTCTTCCACTATGATCGCAGGCCCCCTGAGGTCTCCCTAGAGGCAAAGAAGATGCAAACACCAGTCTTTGTGTAAATCGTGCAAAACCGTGAGTCACATAAACCTCCTTTATTAGTTCCTCAGCCTCAGGTATTTCTCTATAGCAATGCAAGAATGATTTAATATATTAATGTTGCAATGAGGTGAGCTAAATGAATGAAAGAAAATATTTGGAAAATATCAAGTTATGCCCTCTAGACCACAAAATGAAAATGGCATTTTTTTTTTTTGAGACAGAGTCTCGCTCCGTCGCCAGGGCCCAGGCTGGAACACAGTGGCACAATATCATCTCACTGCAACCTCCACAGCCTCCTAGCTGGGACTACAGGCACATGCCACCATGCCCAACTAATTTTTGTATTTTTAGTAGAGACGTGGTTTCATCGTGTTGGCCAGGATGGTCTCAATGTCTTGACCTCATGATCGACTCACCATGGCCTCCCAAAGTGCTGGGACTACAAGCGTGAGCCTCCACACCCGGCTGAAAGTGGTATTTTTAAGAGGAAAGTAATTGTGTGAATGTTTAATATTTTTAATATCTGCATCAGATAGCATTTATCTTGAATATTCTCTAAATATGAAAGTTGATAGACGCTGGACGTGGTGGCTCACACCTGTAATCCCAGCACACTGAGAGGCAAGGTGGGGGGATCATTTGAGGACAAGAGTTCAAATTTGAGACCAGACTGGCCAACACGGTGAAACTCCATCTTTAATTAAAAAATAAAAAAGAAAGAAAGTTGATAGAATACAAATATATATAGAAACACAGTAGACATTTATATTAAAATAATTTATATGGTTATTTTACATATAATTTAGTACATTTAAAATAATATAATTTAGGGATTTATGCCATAACTAAAATTTATAGTATTTCTTCCTTTAAATTTCTATTTAAATATTAAATAGCTAAACACATAAATGATATTAAATAAGTATTTTCTAATTTCCAGAAGGCATCAGCCTGTGTAAAGATTTAGGACTATGCTTTCTTATATTTAAGACAAAAATCCACCGGTTAAGTGATGTTTATCAACAACAAGCAAATAATGTTAAAAATAAGGTTTTCGTAAAGGCAAAATATAACTCATGAATTCTACATTATGGACCAAATATAGAAATCCAAAGGCAATATCAGTGAAATCACTGTACAACTTTTGAACTGCTGTCGGATGAAGGATATAAAAATGGCTCGCAATATGGGAAGAGAAGGAGATTTTCAAAAGATGTAATGTTTTAACTTTTTTTTTTTTTTTTTTTTTTGCTGTGAATCACAGTCACTCTTGAAAGCATTTAATATGACTACTTGGAGAGATTAAATGTGATCAAGGAGCGGAAAAGGGTTGAATTCCCACCAATGAAATCTGGAGGGTGCAAGATCAGTTGAACAATTGCTTTTGCAGAAAAAGCAGACTTACTTCTGTATTGAAATTGCACTAAATTCCTGGAATTTCTCAGGATAAAAGATACATTGATTTTCTTCCAAAGCAGAGTAGGACACACCATGAAAAAGAACTGATATGTGGTTCCCTTGGGTTCTGTTGACAGGGTCACCTCAAAAGGGGAGGAACCAGAACAGAAAGAAGTGCAGATCGCTGCTGGATATATGGGGACAGCGGGTAGACATGGACAGGGCAGTGCAGATTAATGCTGGATACACAGGGACAGGGGAAGGTGGGAAACCACATGGAAAACGGAGGGTCAAAGAACCTGGATAGAGGACACCAAGAGCCAGGGGAATCTCCCGGGAACCCACAAAGATCTCTATCAGAGAGCCTGCTCAACCACCTGCTAGGTCCATAGTCCATAAAGCTCACTCACAAAACTACCAGGAAAGCAATAGTTTTTGTTTTTCTGTGTCTTTTCCAAGTTCTAATACCAATAAGGGCCTACAGCCAAGGCTATGGATTAGGGAAATAAGTAGCAGGAAGGAGAATTGAAAACAAGCTGCACACCTTTGACTCAAACAGAGGAGCGTCTAAAATCCAACCCGGTAGAAGAAGGGGTCTAAATCAAGTAAGGAGTCATCATTGTTAGTTACTATGACCTAATTCTGATGAAGTCACTGAGCATCCGCTGAGTCACCAATATCACACACATATACAGCACCACACGGATTTGATATTGAACTTGCAAAATTTGACGTTAACAAATGATCTAATTATTAAGCAACAGACATGATTAAAATTAAAATGTTAACTGAAATTAGATAGGAATTAATAGTCTGGTTCTTATGGCTCAATTTTATGACTTACAAATTAAACAAAAAATATATTTTAAACATAAAATAAGGAATCCTGTCATGAATGGTAAAGATATAGTCTTGTTTTTCAAATACTTAAACATTTCTCGGTAGACGATATTTCAAATTATAATAACCAGGGCTGAAGCTGATCTTATTCATATCTGGTCACTGAGATCCAGGTCCCCTGATAGGTTAAATTTCACTAAATAGATCGTTTATTTCATTCTAAAAATCATATTATATCTGTAGATGATTCAAACATTTAACACATAAATATTTTCATGTGTTAAATTTAGAATTCATTTATATCATTTTATTCATTTAATCAATCATTCTACAAATAGTTATTTAAGTTCTTAGAAGTTTAAGGCCTATTCCAGGCCCTGGGTTTAAAGCAGGAAATAAAATAGACGAAATATACCCCTTCATGAGGCTTAACATGTTATGGGAGAA
This sequence comes from Cheracebus regulus, assembly GCA_963574635.1. Taxonomy (NCBI): domain Eukaryota; kingdom Metazoa; phylum Chordata; class Mammalia; order Primates; family Pitheciidae; genus Cheracebus; species Cheracebus regulus. Next base: position 15,793 of record CAUYQU010082206.1, on the reverse strand, counting down.
GGAGAAAGAAACAGTATAAAGTTTCAGGAAGTGAAACAAGTGAAGACAAATAAATCAGAATGGCCGGGCATAGTGGCTCATGCCTGTAATCCTAGCACTTTGGGAGGCCGAGGCGGGGAGATCACTTGAGGTCAGGAGTTTGAGACCAGCCTGGCCAGCACAGTGAAACCTCATCTCTACCGAAAATACAAAAAGTAGCCAGGCATGATGGCAGGCACCTGTAATCCCAGTTACTCAGGAGGCTGAGGCAGGAGAAGTGCTTCAGTCTGGGAGGTGAAGGTTGCAGTGAGCCAAGATTGTACCACAGCACTCTAGCCTGGGCAACAGAGTGAGACTCCATATAAAAAAAAAAAAAAAAATCAGAATAAGGAGATTTTGTATGAAAGGAAATGTAATCTTCCATCTCTTGGTCTGGGAAACCCATCCGATAGTCCTCAAGGCAGGAGTAAAAGTGAACTACAGGAGAAAAAGTTGATGATTTTGTTTTGGGAAGTGAGTAAAAGAGAGGGTTCAAAGATGACACCCAAATTTCTGGCTTGTTAAATCAATGCTTAGTCTACTAAGAAGAAAACTGTGGGACAAGCAGTTTTGGGGGAAAAAGCAAGAACACATTTCTGGATTTGCTATATGCGTTATATTTATTGTATGACCAAGAATAATCATAAGATGTGCATTTTTTTCTTTTTTGTTTTCTCTTCAAGAAACAGCAAGATTACTTGGGCTAATAAGTGTTAGTTTTAGTAAAAATTAAATCATTTCCTGAAAAACAATTATTCATTCCATGATTGAATGAAAAGAAATAGAAAAAAGCATTGAAAGAAAGTTTTAAAACATGGACTAGAGTAGGCTATATCTCCATGTGTCATTCTGTGTTATCAAATAGGTAGGCCTAGGCTAGGGTACCTGCATGTGTTTTGGGTTTGCTGTGTGTTTGTTCTTTAAAGTGTTACACAGAGCATTTAAGTAACTGACAATTTTGCCTTTGGTGGATTCCATAAAACTCAGTTCACATGTGGAGGACACACTGAAAAGTAATTGGTGACATAGAAACAGGGGATGATGATAATTACTGTGGCTCTACAGGAGCCAAATCCTATTAGCAGTATGACTGTGGAGGTTGGCATTAAATGCCCTGGGTAACGTGCCCATTTCCTGCCACTCAGACTTGCAATGACTGTGTTTTTCCCAGTCCCCTGAGAAGCGGATGCCAAGGCAGGGTCAGATGAGCAAGGGTTTTATTAGGTGAGCATGCCTGTGTGAGGGAGAACAGGGCTGGGGGCTGGGAGCTGCAGAGCCGGTGCAGTCCAGGTGGATCCTGAATGCAGAAGCCAGGGAGGCAAGGATGGTTATGTGCTGTCTAAAGATGTCTCAGCAAGACCGTCCTGAAGTGTTTGAGCCAAAGTTGGCTGTCAGAGAAGTCTGTGTTTCCCAGGAATGTTTCTGCCTTAGTGTCCTTGCAGGACTGAATCATTGGGCACAGCAGCCCAAGGGAGTTGTGTCCTCAGTGCAAATGCAGTAATGGATTTTAAAGCGCAGTAGCTGCGGGTCGTTAACTGCAGTTAGAGATGGGTGAGGTACATTCTCATGGCGGCCACATATACTACAGGAGGAAATGGACAGCTCAGGCTAGGTTCATTGTGCAAGAATGTGTAAAAGAGAATTAAGACGTGGACATGAAAGCATTTTTTTTTTTTTTTTAGATAGAGTCTCACCCTGTCAGCAGGCTGGAGTGCAGTGGCACAATCTTGGCTCGCTGCAACCTCCGCTTCCTGGGTTCAAGTGATTCTCCTGCCTCAGCCTCCTGAGTAGCTGGGACTACAGGTACATGCCACCAGGTGCAGTTAATTTTTGTAGTTTTAGTAGAGATGGGGTTTCACCATGTTGGCCAGGACGGTCTCAGTATCTTGATGTCATCATCTGCCCGCCTTGGCTTCCCAAAGTGCTAGGATTCCAGGTGTGAGCCACTGTGTCCTGCCGAAAGCTTGCTTTATTTATTTATTAATTTTTGAGACACAGTTGCCCTCTCGTTGCCATCCTAGAGTGCAATGGCGCGATCTCGGCTCATGGCAACCTCCGCCTCCCGGGTTCAAGCAATTCTCCAGCCTCAGCCTCCCAAGTAGCTGGATTACAGACATGTGCCATCACGCCCGGCTAATTTTGTGTTTTTTGTAGAGATGGGGTTTCTCCATTTTTGTCAGGCTGGTCTCAAACTCCCTGCCTCAGGTGATCCGCCTGCCTCAAAAGCATTATTTTAAGAGAGGCTTGTACTGAGGGTATGTAAGAGGTACACTGTAGCTTGAGTGGATGGGCCATTTGCAAAGAAAATGAACTCCTCCCATCTCATTGGAGTTTTTAGGAACTAATATGAACAAAGTGAGTATTTCAAGTAAGCCTACTCATGAATTTTTAAAGTATACTTATACTGTTTCTCATGACACCCAGGAATCCAGGCCAATTGCTATGGAGGCCTCCATAATGTAAAACCATAATCATATATAATAATAATAAGCCAATATGTAGTTTTTATATTGCCAGGTATACCTTTAGAGAATTCACATGTGTAACTTGTTTATGGGGTATCTTATGTTATTATGGTATTTTACAAAGGAGGCCGCTGAGGCGGAGAGAGGCTGTATAATGTTTCCGCGGTCACACAGTTAAAAAATTGGAAGAGCCAGTTTTCCAAAACAGGCATTCTGAGTCCAAAGACCATAGTCATAATCAATATAGTATCTTGGTTATCCTGAGTGTTACATCACTTAGAAATGGCTCAGGGAAACCATGTATTTAAACTCTGTCCTTTAAATGAGTGTACACGCCATTTTGACTAAAATTAAATGAATGAGTTTTTCAATACAAAGATATAGGATGTCACAGTAAACCATTCTCAAAATGTCCAAAATCAGACCTATATGAAGAACGATAGAATCACATATGTCAACAAACTTAGAAAAAAATATTTTTTACTTTAGGAGGACTGCCTAAAATAAAGTTGATTTAAGCACATCATTGGGGCATAGCTTGAAACATTATCAATAACAATGTAATTACCTGACTGTGGTAACTTCATTTCAAGGCTTTCTAAAAGTCTGAACCATACTTTATCAGTCTGTTCACAAAATGACAATGTAAGCACTATACACATTCAGCTTCTTACATCCTGGAAAATTACAATGCTTTTTATGGAGAGCATATTAATTAATATTGATCTTTGCTCTGAAAGTCTTACTACGTCCTTGGAAGTCTGAAGAGTGAAAAGAAGGGTCACATGAAATGTAATGCACAACAATTCATTAAGTAGCTTCTACTTTAATAAAAAAAAAATGTCTAGAAATAAGGCCAATGCAAATCTTCTTAGGAAAAATAATCATCCAGTCACCAGTAATCTTGGAAAGGACAGAAACTTCAAAATCCATAAAATCAGGATTTGCCCGAATCTGTTCCACTTAGCAAAAAATTCTTCCACATGCAGTATTTTTTTTTTTTGGTTTATCAATTGATACCCATCTATGTGACAATTCAATCCAAATAATCACTAGAAATTGTACAGTCATGAAAATAAACCAAGTTTCACAGCTCAAACTACATACATATGGAGAAATAGGATATTAGAATAAGGGTAGACCACAGTGAGGAAAACATCTTTTATGAGAAACTCAGTCCTAAGTGTATAGATATTATAACCCCTAAGAGTCTTTTTTTTTTCTTTTTTCTTTTCAATGAAATTGCCTTTGGAAAAAATAATAATTTCACATGTGAATATTATATCAATTTATTTTATTAGAAATTTTAAAGACATTCACCTTTAAAGGCACTGAGAAATATAAATAAATGAAGCTAACCGCGCCAGGCAAGTTGAGGTGGCGGAGGATAATTTGCAAAGGAAACAGCCAATATGAGGAAGCCAGGATCCAGCAGAGAACCCGGGATAAAGATAGAAGTGATCAGATGTGGTGAGAAGGGACCTAATATGCTTTATTAAATCACATTTTTCTTTAAAAATACTCTACCATAGTTTTCTAATTTGACTAAAAAATAGTAACCAGAATAGGAATGATATCATTCTTCCACCTGCAGTATAAGCTTCCCCAGAATATAAGGTCCATGAGGAAATCAATCATCTCTGTCTTATTCACTATAGTGTCTCCATTTCCGGATCATAGAATGTATCTAATAAATGTTTGCTGTAGGAATGAATGCAGACATACTTTTTATTTTTGTTGCTTTAAGATGAAAAAGTAACAGCAACAAAGGCCCCCAAAAAGGCATCTCTGTCTATGACAATACTGTGAATGAGGGTTAAGCAATTGGTAGAATATCCTTTATAGTATTTATGTAACTTCATCTTCATTTAATATATCTTAAGTGAGAAAAAGAATATCTTCTGTGTAGATGAGATTTAGATAACAGAAAAATATGTTGCTTTCCAATAGTCTATAACAGGACTGACTTTTTTTTTTTTTTTGAGATGAAGTTTCTCTTGTTGCCCAGGCTGGAGTGCAATGGCACAAACTTGGCTCACTACAACTTCAGCCTCCCAGGCGCAAGCGATTCTCCTGCCTCAGCCTCTCGAGTAGCTGGGATTATAGACATGTACCACCACGCCTGGCTAATTTCGTATTTTTAGTAGAGATGGGGTTTCTCGTTGGTGAGGCTGATCTTGAACTCCTGACCTCAGGTGATCCTCCTGCCTTGGCTTCCCAAAGTGCTGGGATTACAGTGTGAGCCACCATGCCTGGCCAGGAATGATTTTTAATTCCAGAGAATGCTGATCACACCACCTCATTTTTAAGGGACCTCCAGTTCCATTTGTCTTCCTGCAAAGTTCTACATCCATGTGTTTTATGGGTGCATAGTATTCCATGGCATATATGTACCACATTTTCTTTATCCAGTCTGCCACGGATGGGCATTTAGGTTGATTCTGTGTCTTTGCTCTTATGCACTCTATAAGAGTTTCTACTTTTGCCTAATGGAGTAGTTGGTCCGAAATTATGGAGAGCTGTGTTTTCTTAGGAATTTTCGGGTTGGCAAACAAGTACGGCGGGTCAACTTTTTGAGCAGCACTATGAGAATGATGTTTTATTCCAGAGGATGCTGATGGCATGGCCTCATTTTTAAGGGGCCTCAGCTTTGCCAACCCATTTTATTACCTCAACCTGTAAAAGGCAGGTAAACGTGTAGGCAAATTTTTCAATAAATAATAGACTCTCTTCTCCAAATATTCAGTTGTCAGGTTTTAAGCTGTTTTGCTGCTGTTCTAGATACTCAACTCTGAGAGCTTATTTAAAACTCAAGGATTCTCTCTTTAAAAAAAAATTAACTTTTAAGTTCAGATTACATGTACAGGTATGTTACATAGGTAATCTTGTGTTACAGGGATTTGTTGTACAGATCATTTTGTCACCCAGATATTAAGCCTAGTATCCACTACTTTTTCCTCTCCCTACTCCACCCTCCACCCTCCAATAGACCCCAGTGTGTGTTGTTTCACTCTGTGTCCATGAGTTCTCATCATTTAGCTCCCACTTATAAATGAGAACATGCAGTATTTCATTTTCTGTTCCTAAATTTGTTTGCTAAAAATAATGGCCATCAGCTTTGTTCATGTTCCTGCAAAGAACATGATCTCATTCTTTTTGTGGCTGCATAGTATTCCATGGCACGTATGTATCACATTTTCTTTATATTATCTACCATTGATGGGCATATAGGTTGATTCTATGCCTTTGCTGTTATGAATAGTCCTGCAATGAACATATGCCTATGTGTCTTTATAATAGAACAATTTATATACCTCTGGGTATATACTTAGTAATGGGATTGCTAGGTCAAATGGCATTTCTGTTTTTAAGTTTTAGCATAATCCCCACACTGTCATCTACAATGGTTGAAATAATTTATACTCCCACCAACAGTGTATAAGCATTCCTTTTTCTGTACACCCTTGCCCCCATCTGTTATTTTTTTTTTTGACTTTTTAATAAAAGCCATTCTGACTGGTATGGGGTGGTAGCTTATTGTAGTTTTGATTTGCATTTCTCTAATGATCAGTGCTGTTTCACTTTTTTCATATTCTTTGGCCATATGTATTATCTTCTTTTGAAACATGTCTGTTCACGTTCTTTGTCCACTTTTTATGAGGTGGCTTGTTTTTTCTTATGCATTTGTTTAAGTTCCTTATAGATGCTGGATATTAATCCTTTGTCCAATGCATAGTTTGCAAAAATTTTCTCCAATTCTGTAGGTTGTCCATTCACTGTTGATACTTTATTTTGCTGTGCAGAAGCTGTTTAGTTTAATTAGATTTTATTTGTCGATGTTTGCTTTTGTTGCAATTGCTTTTGGTGTCTTCATCATGAAATCTTTGCCCATTCCTATGTTCAGGATAGTGTTGCCCAGGTTGTCTTCCAGGGTTTTTATAGCTTTGGGTTTTACATTTAAATCTTCAATCCATCTTGAGTTTTTTGTATATGTTGTAATGGAGGAGTCCAATTCCAATCTCTGCATATGGCTAGCCAGTTACCCCCAGCATCACTTTTTGAATAGGGAATTCTTTCCCTGTTGCCTGTTTTTGTCAGGTTTGTCAAGAATCAGGTAGTTGTAAGTGTGAGACCTTATTTCTGGGTGCTCTATTCTGTTCCGTTGGTTTATGTGTTTGTTTTTGTATCAGTACCATGTTGTTTGGTTACTATAACCTTGTAGTATAGCTTGAACTCAGGTAGCATGATGCTTCCAGCTTTATTCCTAGGATTGCCTTGGCTATTCAGGCTCTTGTTTGATTCCATATGAATTTTAAAATAAGTTTTTCTAGTTCTTTGAAGAATGTCAATGGCAGTTCAACAGGAATAGCTTTGAGTCCATAAATTGCTTTAAGCAATATGGCCATTTTCATAATATTGATTTTTCCTATCCATGAGCATGAAATGTTTCACCATTTTTTGGTTTTATCTCTGATTTCTTTGAGTGATATTTTGAAGTTCTCCTTGTAGAGATCTTCTGCCTCCCTAGTTAGCTGCATTCCTAAGTGGCGTGTGTCTGTGTGTGTGTGTGCGTGTGTGTGTGTGCGCATGACAATTGCAAGTGGCACTGACAAGCTGATTTGGGTCTCAGCTTGACTGTTGTTGGTATATAGAAATGTTAGTAATTATTGCACATTAATTTTGTATCTTGAGACTTTGCTTAAGTTATCAGCTGAAGGAGCTTTTGGACTGAGACTATGGGGTTTTCTATATATGGGATCATGTTGTGTGTAAACAGGGATTGTTTGACTTCCTTCCTTCCTATTTGGATGCCTTTTATTTCTTTCTCTTGCCTGATTGCCCTGGTGAGGACTTCCAGTATATGTTCATAAGGAGTAATGAGAGATGGTATCCTTATCTTGTGCCAGTTTTCATGGGGATTGCTTCTAGCTTCTGCCCATTCAGTATGATGTTGGCTGCAAGTCTGTCACAGATGACTCTTATTATTTTTAGGTGCGTTCATTCAATACCTAGTTTATTGAGAAATATTCAACTTACAAAAATCCTGGGGCTCCCACCATCACTCAGTGTCCAACAAAAAAGGATAATTTCATCAGCACAAAGATAGCTACTTTTGCAGATCGAAAGGCTGTTGCAAACTCAAGGAAACTCAAATTATATCTCACAGAAAACAGTCATAACACACTCTTTCTTCTGTACCCAAATCTTTATATCTAACAACTGCTCCAAAACCTTTTCATTTCCAATCACTTTTCCAGTCCAAGTCTCTCTCTCTCTCTTTTCTGTTTTCTCCCATCTATTCCTCTCCATATTCTTTAACATCTACCTTAATTTACTTCCCATCTGGACCTGTTCTCTTTTCCTCATCCTCCTACACCATAAATGATACAGAATCCAGATTGGAAAAGTACAACAAAGGGTACAATGAAGAGGTTGCCTTTGTTAATTAAACTCTCCTCTACCTTTTGCAAAATAGTAAAAGCTAGTCTATGCTAGGGTAGTTGTACATATATTAACTAATTTAATTATGACAACAATGCTTTCAAGGAGCTGTGACTGCTATTAGCAACATCATCATTAAAATTGTAGAAACAGGCCAGGTGCAGTGGTGCATTCCTGTAATCCCAGCACTTTGGTAGGTCGAGGCAGGAGGATCATGAGGTCAAGAGATCAGGACCATCCTGGCCAACATGGCAAAACCCATCTCTACTAAAAATACAGAAAAATTAGCTGGGCATGGTGACACATACTTGTAGTCCCAGCTACTCGGGAGGCTGAGGCAGAAGAATCACTTGAACCCAGGAGGCAGAGGTTGCAGTGAGCTGAGATCGCAGGCCACTGCACTCTAGCCTGGCAACAGAGCAAGACTTCATCTCAAAAAAAAACAACTGTAGAAATACAAAGCACAAAGCACAAGAGAAGTTTAGTTAGCGGCTTGCCCAAGTGGGAATCTTGCAGCTTATAGAAGTGGAGTTGAGGCTTGGTGGTCTGACCCTGGAAAACACACCGAAACCTTACTCTCTCCTGCCCATTGAAAGGATAACTCTGGGCCTTTCTTTCTCACTATGGCATCCCCAGCTTCTGATACTCAGGAAACATCCAAGGCAAATGCGTTGAATGAAGGCAACATACCTATTTTTTCCTTGTTTCTGTAAGACGAAAACGACCACAGCAATGGAAATCTTCATTAAAATGATATTATAAAATCAATATGCATACTTATACCTAAATAATTTATAGTAGTATAAAAATATATATTTATATATAAATAAATCTTAGTTGCTGACAGTGCTCCATATCAAGGTTAAATAATTTCAGGAAAGCCAATAGGGTCAATAAAAGTAGAAAATAGAGAGTGCTGGTGCTAATGTTGGAAATGTACTACATAAATATCTTTGTTTATGTTGTTCTTGTTGTTAGATATTCTTTTTAATTATTGATTTTTACTTATTTTCCCCTAGTTTTATTAAGGAAAAATTGACAAATAAAATTATATGATTTATGGTTTATAATTTAGTGTTTTGATGTAGATATATATTGTGACACGATTAGATCACACAAATTAACATTTTCATCACATTATACACTTAACTATTTTTGTGGTGAGAACACTTAAGATCTACTCTCTGAGCAGTTTTTAGGCATGTGACAGATTGGTATTAACTGTAGTCTCCATGCTGCAACAATGGGTCTCTAGAACCCCTTCATCCTTCCTACCTGGAACTTTGTGCCCTTTGATCAACATGTGTCCATTCCTACTCTCCCTGCTCCAACCCCCGACAGTCCCTGGTACCCACCATTCTATTCTCTTCTTCTATGACTTCAGTTCATTTACAGGCTACATATAAGTGATACCAGGAAGTATTTGTGTGTCTGCGCCTGGCTTATTTCACTTAACATAATGTCCTCTAGATAAATTCAGATCGTAACAAATGGAAGGGCTTCCTTTATTTTTAAGGCTAAATGTTAATTCTGCAGTGCTTTTGGAGTCATAGTCAAATAATCATGGCTCAGACAAATGTAAAAAGCTTTTCTCACACATTTTCTTCTACAGTCTTACATTTAAATCATGAATCTATTTTGAGTTAATTTTTTACGCAGGGTAAGAGGAGGATCCAATTTTATGCTTTCCCATGTCGATCTCCAGTTTTCCCACATCATTTATTAAAGAGCTTGTCCTTTTCCCAATATGAATTTTTAATACCTTTGTCAAGGATCAATTGACAATACGTGCATCGATTTATTTCTGGGCTCTCCATTCTGCTCCAAGGGTCTATGTGTCTGTTTTTATGCCAGTACCATGCTGTATTGATTACTATGTCTTTGTAATATATTTTGAAATCAGGTAGTATAATGTCCCCAGCTTTGTTCTGTTTGCTCCATATTGCTTTGACTATTAGGAGCCCTTTGTGATTCTACACAAACTTAAAATTTATCTTCTATTTCTGTGAAAAACATCATTAAAATTTTTATAGGGATTTCATTGAATCTGTAGGTTGCTTTGGATTGTATAGACATTCTAATAATAATAATTCTTCCAATCCATAGGCATTGAGTATATTTCCATTTGGTTTTGACTTCTTCAATTTGTTTCATCAATGTTTTATTGTTTTCATTGTAAGATCTTTCACTTTACAGGGTTAGATTTATTCCTAAGAATTTTTGTTTATGCTATTGTAAATGAGATTATTATCTTGATTTTTTGGAGTAGTTCATTTTTAGTGTATAGATATGCTACTGGAAATGAATACACACTTCATTTGGAATATAATGATGTTCTTTTTCCCTTGTTTTGAAACACTAGGTAATTGTTTGGTTCACAGGCCAAGGTTGAGTCATAGAATCTCAACTAATATACAGTGAATCGAACTACTTCTTTAGGAAGGCAAAGAAAATTTATGTCTGTTGGCATTCCTATTATCCCTTGTTTGCTTACACTATTAACCACGCCTTTACACTAGGGACTTTGTAGCAGCTTGCCCTGTGTTGATTCAACCAAAAGGAATAGTTGGATAGTTCATTCAAATGGCCACGCTGGGAATAGGGGGTGAGAAGATGTTTGAATAGATTGTTCTTACAAGTGATGATTTGAAAGTTAAAAAGAAAATGATCAGCGAGGTGCGGTGGCTTACACCTGTAATCCTAGCACTTTGGGAGGATGAGGCCTGTGGGTTGCCTGAGTTCAGGAGTTTAAAACCAGCCTGGCCAACATGGCAAAACCCCATCTCTACTAAAATACAAAAAATTAGCCAGGTGTGGTGGTGCATGCCTGTAATCACAGCTACCTGGAGGCTGAGGCAGGAGAATCACTTGAACCCGGGAGGCAGAGGTTGCAGTGAGCCACGCCATTGCACTCCAGCCTGGCAATTCCATCTCAAAAAAAAAAAAAAAATCACATAGTCGCATGAAGACAACTTATTTGATAAAATCTTTAATATACAACAATGTGTGAAATAGTATCATAAAGCCTTTTAAAAAATATATTGTATTTAAAAAATATATATAACTAATAAGGCCCAAAATAAAGAAATAAAGCAAATCCAACAAAGTGGCTATTTGAATAGGAATGATATTTTCTCACTGATACATTTAAAACTTTGCCTCATAAATCCTATTACCCAGCTGTAGCTTCTTGAAAAATAGTAGCTGTAGAACACTTTGATAAAAACAAATTGTCAACATGAATAGCAAGACGTCATGCAACAACAACAGCAAAGCACGTTTCAAAAGCAGATGGTAATTATTCTTTTCCTTGCAAGCCTCGCAATGGTATTGCTGAAGTGCTAGGACTTTTTAAGTGGGAACCAAATTAATCTTTATTAATCCCTGTCATTGTGATTGCATAATGTCTGGATTTGAATGTCTGATGTATGACACTCTCTTTCCTCTTCCTCTGGCAATCAGAAGTGTGAAAATAAACTTTACACTTTAAAAGAAACTCTGAATTTTGAAAAATAAATAGGTATAATCATCCGAACCAAAATGGAAATAAAAAATTACAGGAGAAAAAATATACACTATGTCAGAGTTACAGACATACTCTTTTATGTTAATATATGCACTGCTGTATGCCAGGGCTGTGAAAATAGGCAGTGAAACAAGGAGGCAGGTGGCCAAATATGTACTGAGAATTTGTAAAAATGTATTCACATCGACGGTTTAGAATTTCTCTACAGAGCTTAATTAGTACCTTCAAAATCACTTCCTGGAATGATCTGTATGGAGTCCCATTTGAAACTGCCGTCAGGTGTTAATTAGTGAGGAAGGTCAAGTCCCATAATAAATAAATAAATGCAAACACAAACAGGCATGACTTGTGAAACAACCTTCCAACAAGGACTAGTTCCTGGGGTATTCAGTGTTTCCATTTGCTAACACGGTTAGTCTGGATCATGTCTGTGAGTGTATTCTCTGCCCATAGCAGCCACACACACAGCAATATTTCATGTATTTTATGCTGCCAAATCTGACCAAATACACAGTGTTTTCTTTATTCTTCTTTAAAATTTGACTCTAATCTGATCTCAGAATTCTAAACCTTATGATACCTTCATCCACACCCAGTGTCAAGGCGGCCTCAAGTGTCTCATTCGGACCTGGTTCTAGTCACAGGTCCTTAAAGGGCTTTGCACATACTTCCTATCATAGTTTTTAAGAATTATCAATCTTTTTAATTCATTTTTTTTCTAAATGATGTCTTTACTTTCTGATTTATGCATTATTCTTGATACTGAAAAAAATGCATCAGTACCTGGTTTTATTTTGAGGTTACAATTGCATCTGTATCTACAAGAAACAGTAATTTATTATTTCATATTCGCTCTAACTCAGTCTTATGTGGCTTTCTTTCATTCCTGGGTTCTGGGTTTGAGCACACCATTTCATTTGTCCATACCCCTCATAATTCTTAGAACGAATGCCTTTATCCTTGTTTACTTATTATTGTCTAAACCATCAGATGTACTGTTAGTTCCTTCTTGATATACCACTATTATCAATAAAACTTGCATAAATTTTCCTCAATGTACATTTTGTTTTGTTTATTGCACAAGCAAGCATGTTTATATAATAAAGGAAAGATGCTGTCACATGAAGCCAAACGGGTATTAGCTTGTGCTTTGTAAGAGAGTAATGTAACCCATATAAATTAGAAAATAAAACTCTATGACACTCTCTTCCTCTTGGAAGACCGAGGGAGGAGGAGGAAGGGGTGTGATGGAGTTTCAAAATATCTGTGTGGCTTCTGTTCTTCTGGAAGCTGAGATGGCTGTTGGGTGAGCCTTCGGCTTCATTGGTATCTCAGTGCATCTTTAGACTTGCTTTGGAGACCTGGTGCTGGAGGGAGAATGGAACACTGCCTTCCTCCACTGTCTGTGGATATTGTATTTCTCAGGTAAATCTGAAGGTATAATAGTCAAAAGGAAGAGTTTCAGGGTTTGAGGAGGCAGGATGAGGAAGAGACATGAGTGGGCAGACACACAGGAAAATACAGCCCACGGAAAAATTTGAGCAGTGAGAAATTTCTAGAAGTGAGTGGCTAACCGTGAATACATGACATAAGCATCAGTGTTGTGTGGTTTCTCTGTTATTTTGGGTTCCTCTGAAAGCAGAGCCTGAGGCACATACTTGGGGCAAGAGAAATCGGGAGGGAGAATCCCCAGAAGTTGAACTGTCCCTCTGAATGGTTGGATGAATCTTGTCCCCTCTTGGTGGAGGTTTAGGGCCTGGGCTCAGGATTCCATGTCCTTTTGGGCTGTACCAGCACACACTCTGCACAGGCCCAGAACAATGCCTTCCATCAGTCACACGTTAGTGAAATCTCTTCTGCCTAGGCATACAATTATTTGGCATGGTTCTTCACAGTTTTAGAAATTTGAGGGGAAAAGATCAAGAAATAGGGACCACATCCTACATCTATGTCAGATTGCCACAATAAGAATTGATGTGGGATGGGAAATGAGATTATGTTTTGGAGCCAGCCATGAAGTTGGACCCAGAAGTGACCATAAGAACATATGTTCCTAAGGATTTGTGGAAATTTGAGATAGGGTATTGAACATTACTTCAGGATAAGGGATAGGCAAATATGTAAAATAGCATTAAGGCAAAAATATGCCAATAAATATATGATGGTGATTGTCTTTTAAATAAATATTTTTAGGAGTTCCTTTGATATTGGTTGGAGTTATTTTGTGTTTTTAAATAAATAAAAGGTGTTTTAGCTAAGTATCCCTTATTTTGGGAGGACCTATGTTCTTCTATCTCCAAATAAGAAGAAAAATAATAATATAATATAATATAATAATCACTCTGAGGAATCTTAATGAATAGGAGGGAATAAAGTAATGAGTGTCTGAGATCTGGTTGGGGATTTGGGGTAGAGTGGTCTCTGATGTCGCTGTGAGGAGGTGATATTTGAGTAGAAACCCATATGATAAGGAATTAGCTATGGTTTTGGAAAGGATGTCAGGTGAGCAAGTGTTATCTAAAGTTGAAGGAAACATAGAAATGAGGTAGTGGCTGGAGGGTAGAGAGGGGTCAACAGGTGGGTTTCTGGTTTTTCTTGGTGTTCTTAGATGAGATATGATAGAATATATTTATGTGCTGATGGGAGCAGGTGGGCTTGCCCACCTGAGAACCTGTACAACCTGAGCGAATGAGATCATTCTGTCCCAAGGCAAAATACCTACAGAAGGACAGACACAGAGATGTCAGCAGCCTGGAATCCTGATAATGTCAGCGCACAGTTCTCAAGAGAGGAGCCCAACAAGGAAGCTGTCCCCATAGAAGCTAACATGGGAACACGCCATGATGTCAGCAGCAATGGGGGTCTCAGATTCAACCACCAATGGAAACTGTGGGCCCAGAGGCAGTGGGTGGTCATCAGTAGCCAGATCTGGGTGGCTGGCAGACAGTGTGATGCTACCCACCCTGCTTGTCCAGAAGTGGGGCACTTTAATTAGAGATTTGTTAGGCGAAGTAAGGGGACATATCTGTTCTTTTTTTTTTTAAACTTTAACTACATGCTTATCTTTTTTATTTTTATGATTTATGTATTTATTTTACTTTAACTTTTGGGATACATGTTCAGAATGTGCAGGTTTGTTACATAGGTATACATGTGCCATGGTGGTTTGCTGCACCTATCAACCCGTCATCTAGGTTTTAAGCAACACATGCATTATGTATTTGTCCTAATGCTCTCCCTCCTCTTGCCTCCCATCCCCTGACAGGCCCCAGTGTGTGATGTTCCCCTCCCTGTGTCCATGTGTTCTCATTGTTCAACTCCCACTTATAAGTGAGAACATGCAGTGTTTGGTTTTCTGTTCCTGTATTTGCTGAGAATGATGGCTTCCAGCTTCACCCATGTCCTTTCAAAGGACATGATCTCATTGTTTTTTTATGGCTGTATAGTATTCCATGGTGTATACGTGCCACATTTTCCTTATCCAGTCTATCATTGATGGATATTTGGGTTGATTCCAAGTCTTTGTTATTGTGAATAGTGCTGCAATAAAAATATGTGTGCATGTGTCTTTATAGTAGAATGACTTATAATCCCTTGGGTATATACTCAGTAATGGGATTGCTGGGTCAAATACTATTTCTGGTTCTGGATCCTTGAGGAATTGCCACACTGTCTTCCACAATGTTTGAACTAATTTATATTTCCACCGACAATGTAAAAGCATTCCTATTTCCACAGCCTCACCAACATCTATTGTTTCCTGACTTTTTAATAATTGCCATTCTCACTGTCATGAGATGGTATTTCGTTGTGGTTTTGACTTGCACTTCTCTAATGACCAGTGATGTTGCACTTTTCTTCATGTTTGTTGGCCACATAAATGTCTGCTTTTGAGGAGTGTCTTTCGATATCCTTTGCCCACTCTTTAATGGGATCGTTTGTTTTTTCTTGTAAATTTTGTTTAAGTTCCTTGTAGATTCTGGATATTAGATCATTGTCAGATGGATAGATTGGAAAATTTTTCTCCCATTCTGTAGGTGGCCTGTTCACTCTGATGCCAGTCTCTTTTGTTGTGCAGAAGCTTTATAGTTTACTTATATCTCATTTGTCAATTTTGGCTTTTATTTCGATTGCTTTTGTTGTTTTAACCATGATGTCTTTGTCCATGTTTGTGTCCTGAATGGTATGGCCTAGGTTTTCCTTTAGGGTTTTTATGGTTTTGGGTTTTACATTTAAGTCTTTAATCCATCTTAATTTTTGCATAAGGTGTAAGGAAGGGGTCCAGTTTCTGTTTTCTGCATATGGCTAGCCGGTTTTCCCAATACCAATTATTAAACAGGGA
>CAUYQU010082204.1:0-48789 GCA_963574635.1 Cheracebus regulus | reverse complement strand
GGAAGTAAATCACTCCCCAGCAATTGCATAGCATTTCACAGGTTTAAATAAAATATTGGTTGGCTGCTTATTTGTTATTTTCATCCCCTATTCCTTCCTGTCTCCATTGTTAAACACAATTATTGGCATAAAAGAGGTTTTCAACATGCATTTTTAGACTGTATTCTAGCCTGGGCAATGAAACAAGAATCCCATTCTCTCTCCCTCTTTCTCTTCCTCTTTCTTTCTTTCATTCTTTTTTTCTTTCTTTTGCTGTTTCTTTCTTTCTCCTTTTCTCTCTTTTTCTAAAAAAAAAAATAAAAAATAAAAAAATAAAATAAAATAAAATACAGTTTATTTCAGTCCTCCTTAATTTCTCTTTTTATAGATATTTTATAATATACACAACATATATGAATGCATATACATGTGGAAGAGGGAGGGAGACAACACACATGCTCAAAAATGTTTCACCCCAGTGGCCCTTGATTTGAAAACTTTAAAAACATCTACTGAAACAAGAGCCCCTGGACCTCCCACATGTCCCCAACCAGCTCCTGCCATCCCCATCCCCAAAGCCCACTCCCCATAGAGAAGGCTTGTTTGTAGAAAGGTTTATTCTCTCAACCCTGCTTTCAGACTCCATGAAAGATTCTGCAGTACTAGGGCTTCCAGACATAGCCTAAGTTTAAAACAGGAATGTATTTAAGATACCAAAAAGCAATCAAGTAATTACTTAAAATAAAAATGAAACACAGTAGCTGCTTCGAAGTAAAATTCAATTTCTATACAGTAAAATGTGGTTAACCCCACTAAAAACACTGTAGAGCTACTTACACGTGAGAATTCTTCACAGGTTTTCATGCATTCCTTAGAGGCTACAAAACCTTAACCGTGTCAGAGCAACCCTATCTCCCTCCAACTACCCATATCCTGTCTCTACTGAACAATATTGAAAAGCTAATGTCCTAGTAGTTACTCCTATGGGAACGGACAGGTTACTAAATCATAAAAGGCCCAGGTTTCTTTCTTACCTAAATGAGAATGTGATGACAATTTTATCTGGCACTTAAAAAAATAATAAAATAAAAATTTTAAAATAAATCCCTTTCTTCTTTGCATTTAAAAAGAAAAATCTAGCTGGGTGCAGTGACTCACATCTGTAATCCCAACACTTTGGGAGGCTGAGGCAGGTGGACTGCTCAAGCATAAAAGTTTGAGAACATCCTGAGCAACACAGTAAGACCCCCATCTTTAAAAAAATGAAAAAGAAAAGAATCCAATCAATTCAAAATTTACCATATGAACAGTAAAGGGATCCTGGCGATTCAACATTGGCAGAAAGTAGGGCCACGCAGTGTTCTTGCTACGTCTGGCATAGTCAAAGAAAATGCTAACACGCTGATGATTTTCCTAAAAAAAAAAAAAAGAAGAAAAGAAAAGAAATGATATCACCAATCAGAACACATTTTGCTAAAGAATATAATGATTATGCACCACTTCTCAACCTCTCATCAGTCTTTCTTTTTTCTGTGTGTGTGTGTGTGTGTGTGCGCGCGCACGCGTGTGATTTGTCTCTCTGTCATTATTATTACAGGGCAGGGGGTAGGCACGGTAGTAGGGACTGGTATTTTATTAATAAAATCACCTTTAATGATTATGATTACTTTAAATCACAAAGTATAAGACTATAAGTCACACTTCTCGGCCTGCATCTCTGACCTGCTACTCCCAATGTAGCAGGTCTACACCCACCACCGACACCCTAGTGTGAGCACCTGACTACCACATGAGGGAAACCAAAATCAAGAAGGAAGCAGGAAGAGCACCAAAAAAAAATGCACCTCAACCTACTAACAAACAGGCAAGGCAAATGGAATTAAATGAATCGCAAATGTTCAAGGTTACTTCTTAGCATATCATGGTAGAAAATTTGGGATAAATGAACACAGCAGAAAACAGCATATACTGCCAGTGGACCTAGGATCTGAGGAAGAGGGAATTCTTAGTTTCAATCATGAAAACTTCACCTCTCACCTAAATTTTCTCTACATATCACTGGCTGGGATCCACTTTCTGGTTCATTAAGTGACTATAGCTGTTAAATAACAATACTTTTTAAAATTTTTTTTTACTACACCACCATAGCAGCAGTAATACTTTTTTTTCTGCTTAAACTTTTATTTCCATAGGTTACTGGGGAACAGGTGGTATTTGGTTACATGAGTAATTTCTTTAGTAGTAGTGTGTGAGGAGTAATAGTTTTTTAAAAGCACAAATAACCACATAAACAAAAATTCCTATTTTCAGATTAACATTTAATTACTTTTAAATTTAGTGGTTTTTATTGGTTAATATTGGTCTATACTAATAATTACCTATTCAAGGAATAGCCTACTGTCTACTTAGGTAATGAGTCATTATTGTTTAGAATAACAATTGAAATAGTTGTAATAATGATTTTATCAAGGAACCCAACATTCAGGTGAGCCATCATTGCTTCATCGGCAGAGGCAGCCAGGTTACAAAGCTTTAAGAGAATAAGGATAAAGAAATCCTTCCGGTCAGGTACACTTAGCAACTGCTGTTGATATCCAGGCATAGAAAAGAATTTAATCCTCAAAATCATGTGCTGAAAACTCAGCATGTGAGGAATCATAAGCAATTCTGTTCAAAAGCATTTTGTTCAGAAGTGATAAGCATGAAATGATAAGATTTTTTTAAAAATTATTATAAATAGCACAAGAAATCAAATGATAAAGGTGGATGTAAATGTCTCCATGTAACAAATTTTACAAATAAAATCAAATGCTAAAATATAATGAGGGCCAGGTGCAGTACCTCACACCTGCAATGCCAGCACTTTGAGAGGCCAAGCAGGAGGGCTGCTTGAGCCCAGGAGGGGAAACATGGTGAAACTCCATCTCTACAAAAAATAAAAAATTAGCCACGTATGGTGGCACAAGCCTATAGTCCCAGCTACTCAAGAGACTGAGGTGGAAGGATCACCTGAGATCAGGGGATCGAGGTTGCATGAATTAGCTGGGCATAGTAGCACACGCCTGTAATCCCAGGTACTACTTTGAAGGCTGAGGCATGAGAACAGCTTGAACTTGAGGCGGTGGAGGCTGCATGAACTGTGATCACACCACTGCACTTTAGCCTGGGTAACAGAGCAATACTCTGTCTCAAGAAAACAAAAAGGCACGTGCTGGCACGTGCCTTTAGTCCCAGCTACTTGGGAAGCTGAGGCAGGAGAATCACTTGAACCTGGGAGGCTGGAGGTTGCAGTGAGCACAGATCACACCATTGCACTCCAGCCTCAGCAATAAAGCAAGACTCTATCTCCAAAAAAAAAAAAAAAGCATATATATATACACACATACACATATTACATTGAATTGGTGGGTGAGAATAATACCAGCTACCTAAATCTGAATCTCTCCACTGATCCTTCATAAATACAGGATGACAAAAAGATCAAATAAAACTACACAAAATCCATGCCCTCAGGATAACAAAAAAACAGAGAATCCACATTAGTAATTAACCATAATAAAAGAAACACCAAATCCCAGCAAAGCTATGTCAAACTCCACCACAAGCTTTTGTGGATTATAAGGTACATCTGAAAAATGTGTGTAGAAGGAAGGATATGGGCATAGGAAGAGGTTCTAAGGTGGATCTACAATCACCACCAGAAAATAAAATAACTTCTAACTGTGAAGAAACTGAAAAAGGCTAATGGCAGACCAGAGCACAGACTACCAGAAACAGGCAGAAGTCTTGGAAAGGCATATCACTTTTGAGAGATAAGGTTTAAAAAAAAAAGAAGCAGGAGCATCTTTAAAAGATTGGGTGGCAAAAAGAAACAAAAGGGAAAACTTTAAGGTTCTGCAAGACAAAATGACACCAAAAAAAAAAAATCCAAGGACACACAATCTACCTCCCAACAAAAGAAAGTCATCTATTAAGGAAACTGCCAGCCTTGGCATATAGTGAGAGCCTTACCTCTACAAATAAAACATTTCAAAAACTAGCCAGGTGTAGTGGTGAGTGCCTGTATTTCCAGCTACTCAAGAGGCTGAAGTGGGAGGACTGCTTGAGCCCAAGAGTTTGAGGTTACAGTGAGCTATGATGGTGCCATTGCACTCCAGCCTGGGTGACAGAGTGAGATCTTGTCTCAAAAAAAAAAAAAGAAAGAAAGAAAAGAAAATAGAAAAGGAAAAGGAAAAAAAAGGCCAGGCACAGTGACTCATGCCTGTAATCTCACCACTTGGGAAGCCGAGGCAGGCAGATTACCTGAGGTCCAGAGTTCGAGACCAGCCTGGCCAATGTTGTGAAACCCTGTCTCTAGTAAAAATATAAAAATTAGCCAGGCGTGGTGGTGGCACACATCTGTAATCTCAGCTATGCAGGAGGCTGAAGCAGGAGGATCCCTTGAATCCAGGAGGCAGAGGCTGCAATGAGCCAAGATCATGCCATTGCACTCCAGCCTGGACAAGAGCAAAACTCCATCTCAATTAAAAAAAAAAAAAAGAAAGCAAGGAAGGGTGGGGGGAGAGAGAGAGAATAAAACAAACTGCATCTCACAAGGAAAAAAAAAAGAAGTCAGGCACAGTAGCTCACACCTGTAATTACAGCACTTTGGGAGGCCGGGGCAGGTGGATCATTTGAGGTCAGGAGTTCTAGATCAGCCTGACCAACATGGTGAAACCCTGTCTCTACTAAAAATAAAACAAAATTAGCCAGGCATGGTGGCACATGCATGTAGTCCCAGCTACTCAGGAGGCTGAGGCAGGAGACTCATTTGAATCCAGAAGGTGGAGGTTGCAATAAGCCAAGGTCATGCCACTGTACTCCAGCCTACGCAATGGAACGAGACTCCAGCTCAGGTGCAATGGCACGAGACTCCAGCTCGGGTGCAATGGCTCACACCTGAATCCCAGAACTCTGGAAGGCCAAGCCTGGCAGGCAGATTTCTTGAGGCCATTAGTTCAAGACTAGACTAGCCAACATGGAGAAATCCCATGTCTACTAAAAATACAAAAATTAGCTGGGCATGGTAACACATACCTCTAATCCCAGCTACTACTCTGGCGTCTGAGGCATGAGAACAACTTGAACTTGGGAGGTGGAGGTTGCAGTGAGCTCAGATCGCACCACTGCACTCCAACCTGGGCAACAAAGTGAGACCCTGTCTCAAAGAAAAAAAAGAGAAAAAAAATGGTACTCTTGAATGACGAATTTTGTACACTATCCAAATCCATGACATGAATAGATGAAAGAACCCCACACAGATACAAAACTACCATAAAAAGAAACCAAACAATGCAAATCAAAAGATCTCAGGTGATGAAATTCCTCTCCCAAAAATACAACCATAAAATAAAACTGTAACATAACAATGCAAACTGAAATAAATATCCTCAAACAACATCTGGAAAGATAAAATACCACCTTGAATCAGAAATTCAAAACCACAACTGAGAATCTGTCCCTAATAAAGGAAAACTTAAAAACAGCTGATTGAATTCAGGAAATAAATGAAAGAAAAGAGCAAAATGGTCTCAAAAATTAAAACTAAATTATAGGGTGTTCAACAGAGAACAGACTCAAAAGTCAAAGAACTGTGAAGCAGAGATTCTACATCAGCTGAGCTTAATCAAGAGATCCCTGGGAAAACTTCAACAAAAGAACCAGTGGTAAAAATTTAATATAACAAAACAAAGGTGGGAATAAGTGTAGAATGATAATATGTAAATGTATGTTCTGACAAAGTAAAAAATAGCCACTAAAAAATTAGAGAGGAAAAGTAGAATAAGTTCATTGTTGCAAATCAAAAAAATACTATTAAAAATGACAAACCGAATAATTAAGGAATAAAACAGGGGATTAATGGTATTAAAGGGATATAAATATAAAGATAACCAATAGAACAAATAGAAAACTTCCTAAATGCCAAAAGGTTTAATAAAAATGCAAACAAAACACATAATGGAGAATAAAACAGTAATGCATACAGTAATTGTAACACAGTATAAAAGTTGAGACCAAATTTCTTAGTAATATTCATAAATGTGAATGGCTTAATTTAAAAAAAAAAAAAGGGCTTTCAACTTGCAAAGCAAGACCCAAATCTATACTGTATACAAAAGACTTACCTAAAACAAAATGACTGACCTAAAAGGGACAGGGAAAGATGTGCAGACAAGCAAAAACAAGAAGAAGCCATGAGTTGCTATACCAGTATCAAAGTAGAATTTAAGCCAAAATGTATTAAGTGGGACACTTTTTAATGATAAATGCCGCAATTCACTGTAGATATAACACTAATGTGTGTATATATATGTACCAAATACAGCACCCACCTTTATAAAGTGAAAACTACAAAAGATATTAGAAAAAATAGTGGAAAAAGATGCATTTATAAGGAGGAGACTTCTAACATACTACTCATAGTACAAAAAAAAGCAGACCACAAAAGTAGTAGACAAAAAGGTATAGAAAACCTATATCCTAATTATTAACATAATCAGTAAAGTAGATCTTATAAATATAAATCAAACTCACACCCCATAAGAAAGAATACAACTTCTCAAGTACACCTGGTACATTTACAAAACTGATCATATACTAATTAAACAAAAAAAATCAGTAAATTCCATCAAGTAGCAATGTTTTTAAAACACGATAAAGCTTGAAATCAATGACAAAATGTTTTGATGCATTTCTACCTGAAAATTAAAATATAAATATTAACCCTCTGTGAAAGAGAACACAGAAACTGAATTAAGAAAATCCTAAATCACTACACATCAGATCTGAAGAGAGATACTTCAAGCAGTAATCAAAGGAAAATGTACATCTTTAAATACTTCTTTCTTCTTCTTCTTCTTTTTTTTTTTTTTGCCAAGGCTAGAGTGTAATGATGCAATCTCAGCTCACTGCAACCTTTGTTGTAGTTCGAGTGATTCCCAGGTTCAAGTGATTCTCCTGCCTCAGCCTCCCAAGTACCTGGGATTACAAGTGTGCATCACCATACCCAGCTAATTTTGTATTTTTAGTACATTGTATTTTTATTTTCACCATGTTGGCCAGGCTGCTCTCAAACTCTTGCACTCACGATCCACCCACCTCGGTCTCCCAAAATGCTGGAATTACAAGCATGAGCCACTGTGCCCGGCCAATATTTATTTCTTCTTAATAAAAGAACGGAAAAAAAATTCCCAGTTCAAAATGCTAGAAAAACAAGGTAAACAACAAAAAAAGAGTAAGGGAGGAATATAATAAAGCCAAAAGCAGAAATTAAGGTAGAGAACAGAAAAACTATATAGATCAATTATTATGAAAATCCTGACTCAAAAAAATTAACAAAATGGGGGAGAATCACCAGTTAATCAAGAAAAAAAAGCAGAAAGCACAAATATACAAAATAAGAAATGACATGAGGGACATAATATGGAAATAAGAGAAAAAAATTTTGAAGCATAACATTTAGTAAGATTACATACAGTCTTCTATGAAAATAAATGTAAAAGCTTCAATATAATAATTTCCAAAGAAAATACAGACTACCCAAATTATCACCATTTGAGATAGAAAGCTTCAAATGACCAACTCCTGTAGAAGACATAGAGAAAGCTATCAAAGAATTACAAACCAAAAAGCAGTAGGTTCAGATGTATTCACAAGGGAATTTTACCAAAACTTGGCCTTTGTAGTCCTAATCCTACATAAATTATTGCAAAGCACAGCAAATAAAGAAAAATCTCCAAATTCTTTTTATAAAGCAAGTAGAATGCTAATATCTAAACCAAATCAAGACAGCAAAAAAAAAAAAAATGAAATTATAAACCAGTAACACATATGAACACTAAGGCAAAAATCCTAAATAACGGAAAAGACAATTCAATATCATATCAAGAAAATAAAGACATATAACCAAGTGGGATTTAACCTCAAATGCCAGGTTAGTTCAGTATTAGAAAATCCATTACTATAATTCACTATATTTATATACCTAAGGAGAGGGGAAAAAAGTCATTCAATTATCTATGTAGATGCCCGGAGAATAATAGCCTTTAACAAAATTTAACACCTATTCTTAATAAAAGCAGTCAAAAAATAAGAACTGACAAGTTCTTATAACTCACAAGAATTTAAAAAGAAGCAAAATCACCTGTTTTATAACTCTTAAGAATTGAAAGACAAGTAAAA
Source organism: Cheracebus regulus (assembly GCA_963574635.1). Lineage (NCBI taxonomy): Eukaryota > Metazoa > Chordata > Mammalia > Primates > Pitheciidae > Cheracebus > Cheracebus regulus. The sequence continues at coordinate 40,590 of CAUYQU010082204.1, read as the reverse complement.
TAATCTGTTTTTGCAGAATGTACCTTTATAAATTAGACGAAAATTCAACCACAAAAGTAATTCAAATAAAAGAATTCACTAAGGTACAAAAACAGAAAATATACAGAGATCAATGATTTTCATATACATTAACAAAAGTTCAGAGATAAAATGGAAAAGAAATGCTATTTTTAACAGTAGTAGTAAGATAAAATACTAAGGCATAAACTTAACAAGAAATGTTACAAAACCATTATGTGAAAATTACAACACTCCTGAAGACACAGACATATACCTAACAAAAAGAAAGGCATACCTTGTCCTTGGACAGAAAAATTCAGTACAAGGGGAGAGGCATTCACCATTGCAGGCAAATGACATCAATTTTCCCTAAGTCAACTTATAAATTTATTAATAGTTTTTTAAATAGAGACAGTGTCTCCCTATGGTGCCCACGCTGGTTTCAAACTCCTGGCTTCAAGCAATCCTCCCACCTCAGCCTCCCAAGGTGATAGAATTACAAGCTTGAGCCAGTGCCAGGCCTTGCTTCGATTTTTTTTTTTTTTTAATAGTAACTTACAGATTTAACACAACTTGGTAATAATACCAACAAACTTTTTCATAGATCATATAAGCTGACACTTCACTTCATACAAAAAAAAAAAACCAACATTCAAGAATACCTAAGTAATACCAGGGCAAAAAAAACTGTGAAGGAAACTAACCATAAGATCCTCTAATTAAAACTGGGTGGTGGCAGAACATGAATACACTGGCATTCCAGAAGCAAAGTAAAAAAGGTACAGAAACAAACCCAGTTACATAGGGAGGTTTAATGTTAAAGGCAGCATCTCCAACACTATGGCAAAGACTGACACTTTAATAGATGGTGCTAGGAGAACTGAATGGCCATTTGGAAATAAAACTAGGCACATGCCTTACACCACAGACAAGAACCAACTCTAAGCAGGCCAAATGTCTAACTAAAGATGAAACTATACAAGTATTACAAAAAAACCTTGGTGAATTCCACTATAAACTCAGGTATAAGGAAAAGTTTTCTATTCCTCAAAATCTAGATTTTAAAAAAATTCTGATAAATTAGACCACATTAAAAATAAAATTGTTTTACCCTGTGAAAAATGTTATAGGCTAAGACAAAAGGTAAATAACAAACAGGGAAAAAATATTTGCACTTTATATCAGAGATATATGCCCTACCGAGACCAGCTCAGCTGTAGAGACCCCTCAACCCAGGCGGCGCTGAAGGCAATAAGAAGCAGACACCCAGACAGAACAGCAAAGTGGGACTATTGGGGGGCCAGCAGCCTTCTGAGCTGAGAGCCTCAGGGCGCTGACAGCAATCCGGGCGGAGGGCCTCAAGCAGACTCTGACCCACGTAGTTATTCTCTCTGAACAGGTGATTATTATGAAAACAGTTGTTCCGTGTTTTCTCATAGAACCAAGATAAACTAGGCAGGCAGCTGGTGCCTGCTTACCACTGATCACAAACAAACTAAAAAGTATTCTCCACAAGGGAGCCACGGGGGCAGGGTCACATATCCTGTGCTTAAAGACTTGTTTTAACTGGTGTATGATATACGTATACTGTTTTACTATGTTAGAATGCCCCAAGCAGCTTTCCACTTGAGAGGGGGTCGGCCAGGTTTTCCTTGCCATCGTTCTCAGCAAACAATATAATTTATCATACATTCAGCATTTCTCAACAATGCCCAATATATAAAGAACTCTTAAAAATAAAATGGGCAAAAAAGAAAAAAAAGTAAATAAAATAAATAAAATGGGCAAAGACATGAACAAATAATTCAGGGAAAAAATGTAAAAGCAACCTTTAAGATCATCTGAAGATGCTCAACCTTGGATACCATTCTGATAGGCAAAAATGTAACAGCTTGACAATATCCCCTGTTGAGAAGATTACAGGGAACCAGGCACTCACACACTGCTGATGAGAATGCAAAATAAAACATTTGGCAATATCTTTACATACGGATTTCCGTCTTACCCAGCAATCCCATTTCTAAGAATTTACCATGAAATATATACCCAACAACACAAAAATACATTTGCACAAGGTTATTCTTTGCTTCATGAGTTCTACCCAACCACAACATCCCTTATTATATCAGAGGCTGAGTAAACTATGGTATATCCACTAATGGGGTACCGTGTAGCTGTCAAAAACAGAACAGGAAGGTGAGATCTCTATGAACTGACATGTAATGATTTCTGACATATTTGGTTAAGTGAAACAAGAAAAAATAAGAGACTACATCCAGTAAGTGTTTTGTAGAAATAAGGGCTGGAAATAAGAAAATATACATGTGTCTGCCTATCTATGTACACAGAAAAAAAAATTATATTGGGCTGAGCACAGTGGCTCACACCTGTAATACCAGCACTTTGGGAGGCCGAGGTGGGCAGATCACTTTAGGTCAGGAGTTCAAAACACCTTTGCAAGAATGGTGAAACCCCATCTCAACTAAAAAAAAAATACAAAAATGAGACAGGCTTGGTGGTAGGTGCGTGTAACCCAGCTACTCAGGAGGCTGAGGCAGTAGAATTGCTTGAACCCAGGAGGCAGAGGTGGCAGTGATCTGAGATCGCACCACTGCACTCCAGCCTGGGCGACAGAGCAAGACCCTGTCTCAAAAAAATAAATAAAAATAATAATAATAAAATACACAAGGATGACGGAAAAACTAAAATAGAATGTAACAGAAACAAATGACTCTTACAGTATTTCATGAAAAATAACATAACCACTCTGAAACTTGAACACAACACTCTGACTACATACCCTCAGTTTAAAACAAAAAACAAATACTGAACTCTAGGTAAAAGGCTTGTTTTTTATGTGCACATGTTTCTTTCAACTCTTATTTTAGGTTCAGGGGTACATGTGTCGGAGCGTTATATAGGTAAACTCGTGTCAGGGGGTATGTTGTACAGATTATTTCATAATCCAGGTACTAAGCCTAGTAGCCAATAATGATTTTTTTCTAATCCTCGCCCTCCTCCCATCCCCCACCCTAGAGCAGACCCAGTGTCTGTTGTGCCCCTCTTTGTGTCTATGTGCTCTCATCATTTAGCCCCCACTTATAATTGAGATCATGGGGTATTTGGTTTTCAGTTCCTGTGTTAGTTTACCAAGGATAATGACCTCCAGCTCCAACCACGTTCCTGCAAAGGACATGATCTTGTTCTGTTTTATGGCTGCATAGTATTCCATGGAGTATACGTACGTTATCTTTATCCAGTCTGCCATTGATGGACACTTACATTGATTCCATGTCTTTGCTAATGTGAACGGCGCTGCAATGAACATACATCTGCATGTGTTTTTATGGCTGGCCGATTTATATTCCTTTGGGTATCTACCCAGCAATGGGATTGGTGGGTCAAACGGTAGTTCTGTTTTTAGCTCTTTGAAGACTCACCACACTGCTTTCCTCAGTGATTGAGTTGCATGGGCCCACAACTCTGAAACTATTTTCTGTGTATTATAGTGTAGAACAAACAAGTAAACACACTGAGGATAAGAGCAACTCACAGTCTCACTGTTACAGAAGAGGAACACATATGGAAAAGAGAGACAAGAAAGAACCCTGCGGTGCTCAGCTGAAATGTAATGGGAGCTACCAGCATGTCATGGTATTAATTTGCAGACAGGAACATGTGAACAGTCACTGGGGATATGAGCAACCACGGTCCGCATGCCGACTCACAACTCCCTCATTCTAGATGCAGTCCCATACAGTCACCAAGATAACCATCATAGATCATGACATTCACTTTTTTCTAAACCTTACTGTTTTAAATGAAAAAGTGCTCAGAGACCAAGGTCATTCTCAGACAGGCCTGATATTGATCCTTCCTCACGTTATAAAATCACTAGATTCCTGTAAAGGACATGATGACCCCTAGGAAGACAGCACCATTCTGCCCAATCTTTGAAATCCCAATAATAGTACAGTGCTTGGTGAAAAGCAGGCCAGCAGCAAATTTTTTTTTCCTTGTAAGTTAACAGAATCACCCCCCCTAAACACCAAGACTAACTCTTTCCTTCAAGTCTCTTGAGACACTCAGCAGCTGGAAGACCTATCTCATAAGAACTGCTCTACATACCAACAATCTAAGCCTAGATTATACTCTAGTGTAAAATATATAAATATGAATAAAGGAGTCCTCTATAATGGGGTTCAAGGATGGTAATCTTAAAATAGGAACTGTACACAACTGGAAAAGTTTCTGATGATAAGCAAAACTGTTCCCAAAAGGAACGAAAACATGGAACCTCCAGGGTCTGGCACTGGCCTAGAACATATGAGCACTGTTGACTGACTGAATGAGAAGCAGCCATAGCAGCTGTAAGTACACAGCATATCCAGAAAGCCTCGGGTGATTCACCAAGCTTTGCTGGCGTTCAACAAAAAATTCTCACGTGGGAAAAATATACATATTGATTACTTGGTGTTCTGAAAAACAAAAATAGCCCATGTGTGGGTATCTCTGTCTTTAGCTCCATTAGCAAATTACAACCCACATAAATGAGAAAAATATATTATTACACTCTAGAAGAGTACCAGAGTTATAAGTGAAATCTCACCAAAAATGTTGCTACTGTGAGGTACACAAAAAAATGAAGTTGCCAAATGTGTTAAGTAAAAGATATACCTACCTGCAGCATATCATCCACCATCGTGAGTATATACTGAACGGTCTGTTCTTTGGAGATATGAGTCATCAGATTTATAAATGTTTTAGCACACTAAAAAAAAATGAAATTAACGTTATTGTTTTTATTTGCAAACACAACATTTTAATGTAAGTTTAGTGAAACATTGTTTCTCTTTCCATAAATTAGAATATAAATACTATTAACCAATAAATTTTACTTACAGAAAATGTATGCCTTTTACAGCTATTATGATGAAGTATGGGAGGATCTTACTATGACTTGCATCAGCTTGTAATCATTTCTAGTGATCATTTTCAGAATATTTACTATTTTTAAATAGATATACCTAACCACTAATAACTCTTGATTACCAATGACAGCATGAAGTCATATAAGCAGCAAAATTACAATCAGTTTTGAGTATTTTATCTGTCACACTTAAAGGGAACAGAACACTACAGCAACAAGAGTACTGGAGATTGGAATCAGAAGGCCCTGCCCTGCCTCCACTCTACAGCATATCAGCTGTATGACAACCTCTCTGTAATTCAATAAACTGGGCCAACAATACATTACTCAGAAACGTCCCCAAGATTGTTGTAAGAATCAGACCAATTTGTACATGGGGTTCCTTCAGCCAACCATGCCCCTCTGATAGGCAGCAGAATTGGACCTCATTATGGGGCCAGGTTTAAATTCAGCATATAAATCAAATAGGGTGCAAATCAAAACACTCTATAAAAATCCCTTAAATCACCCTCAAAAAACATGGTTTTAAGTATGCAACATCATTCAGTAATAGGTTTGGAATCATACTTTGAAAAACTTTCCCATCCTAAGGATGTATAAAGTGAAGTGTATTTCACTCAGTATCCATTCATTCAATAAATCCCCAATGTAACAAACAGCATGTGATAAAAGCCATGCTATAAAAAAACGGAGACCTTATCAAAATCATACTCATCCTGGAACTTATGCTTATCTATGAATCACGTCTTCCATGGATAGACAGTCCACTCACCATACTGAATGCAAAAAGTTAACAGTAACAAATAATTGGGTTTTTAAATCAAAACATTAAAGTGGTAACACTTTAAACTCTTTAAGCAAAAGAAAAAAAAAAAAACAAAGATACAAGATACCCATGGTATTTCTGTCAGAACTCTTTGCAGATACACTGCCATTTTGTTTAGATAAAAAGTTTCCTGGCATCTGCCCCATAAAAGGCCCATCACACCAGACACTGCAATTAAGAAAGAACTGTTTTTATACTCTTAATAAGAAACAGGTTTTTTAAAAATGGGGGGGGGGGGGGAAGAAAGGGCGGTTTTAACTTCTAACTTAAGGGAAAAGTCTTATTAACACATCCCCAGTGTCACCAGGCACATGGGAGGCACTCAGGGTGCATGTACTGAACAAACAGTGAATGAGCTGCATGCTCCATTGTACATGCAGCTGGGGTGGGGAAGCTTTTTCAAAGGATGACACCAACAGCAGACATCACAAAGGAAGGAAAGAACTAGATTTCATCACACAACTTCAGTATGCCAAAGAGCCCCATAAACCAAGTTAAAAATTCAACAAACAATCTGGGAAAATATGGCATAAACAAAACTGGTATATTTAAAACATAAAGGAATCTGACTAATCAATAAGATTAAAAACATTTCCATAGGCAGTTCTCAGAAATTCATCATTAGGCAATTTCCCTTTTGTGTGAGCATCCTAGAGTGTCCTTAAACAAACCCAGATGTTAGTACCTACTACATACCTAGGCTATATGGTAGAGCCTATGGCTCCTAGGCTACACACCTATACAATATGTAACTGTGCCGAATACTGCAGGCAACTGTAACACAATGCTATATATTTGTGTGTCTAAACATAAACACAGAAAATGTACAGCAAAAACACAGTAGTATAATCTTATAGGACCACCGTTGCATACACAGTCCGACATCTACCAAAACATGTTTAGGTAGTCAATGCATGTCAGTACAGAAGCAATTGATATGGATACAAAAGGTGCCAAAAACCATCTGACAATGCGTAACACTATTACATTAAGATACTACCTCTCACCCATCAAAATGACTGAAAGATGAATGGCTAGACCCAGAGTGGGTGCTGCAGCAGAGGGCATAGGCCCTCTCACATACTGCTGGCAGGATCTGCAAACTGGTACAGTCTATCAAAAGGGCATTCTCATTGCAGCAAAAACTCTCACATGCTCAAATAGTTTAATCAATAATTACATTTCATTTTTTTGTTTTTTGTATTTTTAGCAGAGATGGGGTTTCACCATGTTGGCCAGGCTGGTCTCAAACTCCTGACCTCAAGTGATCAGCCCTTCTCAGCCTCCCAAAGTGATGGGATTACAGGCCAGATAATTGCATTTCTAAAATTTATTATGAGACGATTACTAAATGTTCATCTCAAAACAGAAAAAAATGGAAGTAGCCAAAATATGTAACAGTAGAGAATTAGTTTAGATCATTATGGTTCATCCATTAAATGGAAAATTACACAATGGAACTTTCCATAAATGGAAACTAATAATTAATTATTTTAAATATCACAGAAATATTTTTACAGGCATGGTAGGGGAGGGAAGAATATACAGTTAAACGAAAAGAACAAAGCTATATACATATCACCACTTTTGTAAAAAGTTCAAATTTGTAGAAATAAGTAAGTTATAAGCACAGAAAAATATTTAGAGAGGTATACACTGTTAACAAGTCATCTTGAATAGAGAAATATTAGGTAGATTAACTTTTCTCTTTTGCTTAATAGTATTTTATTTTTCTACAATAAACGTATCACAAAAAAAGGTAAAATATCAACATATGTAACTAAACATTTTAAACCACTGTATACAAAAAAACTCTACAATACTTCAAAGATAAATAGTAAAGTTTGCTATAAATGTTGCAAACCGTAATAGATTTTGTATGTAAAAAGACTGTATATCAAAAGGTAATAAAACCATATAGATTAAAAAATAGAATGCCCCCAAAAAAAATTTCAAAGAAGATATAAATATTTAGTGAGTCAACAGGAAAATAATATAATCTCATGTCATCAAAGTGATAAGATGTCCTTTTTAACTTAGCAAATTCAAAGATTTTCAATTATATTAGGTATTTGAAACATTACTAGTAAGAATATCAAGTGGAAAAATTATCTTAAAAAAAGTTAAGCAACTTTTAAAACATAATATACTCTGAAACAGTAATTTCTTTTCCAGAAATTTGTCTTCTAGGAGTATATTCTAAGAAGATATTTAGAAATGCAGAAAAGGATGAAGGTAAACATATTCAATATAACATTTTTTCCAAATCAACAAGAAAACTGGAAGTTACTTATAATCACTGAGATTCTTGTAAACTTTTGGATAACACGGGGGAGTGTTCATTATACAATGTTCATCGATCACCTGGCTGCCTTCAGTTTGAAGCATCTCTTGCTTCTCTTCAGGACTTCGTTTCATTTCAAACCTCTGAATAAACTCACAATCTTCAGCAGAAATCATCTGTCCCCTAGAAAGTAAGAATAAGATGTTTTGTTCAGTAAGAGATGAATATGTAAGCAAGTGATAGAGGAATTTCCAGTCTTTCTCTTCTCTCCTTGGCAGCAAACCACAAGGGCTGATGCAAGGTAAATGGCATCAGACAGACCTGAATTCAACCTGTTCTAATTTATCTGCAAAATGCGAGCAATTATCACATTGCCTCTAAGGGGCTGTATTGAGGATGAAATTAAATTCACATAAGGTGGTGAGTAGCACCTGGCAAATAGGAAGCACTCAGTAAAATGTCACCTCTCAGCACTACCCAGAGTCCCACTCTTATTCCCCCTTTCAAGCCAAACAATTCACATGACTTTCTAATTTATCAAGTCCAAAGCCACTTTATATGAATTTCTACGGCCATTTTTCTCCAGCATATTCTTTCCATCCAGACCAAAAAAATGGAGGGAAAAGCTGATCTTCCTCCTCTCTGGAGAATAACTGCCCATCCTGACCCCACCCTCTGCTATTTTCCTCCTTATCTTCCAGAGGTCGCTTCATCACTGGCTCTTCACCCTTCAAGGCTCCTCCCCAGCACTCGATCATTGAAATCTTGCCTTTGATTTCCAAACTACTTCCTGTGAGAGATTCAGTTAAGACTCCCACCTTCCCTCTCACTCAATCATCTCCAACTGTCTTCTACCTCCAGAGACAGTCTTAGCATTTTCAAAGTCAGTATTATCACCACTGTCATCTTCCCCAGTGGTGAGAATACTGACTTTGAAAATGGTAAGACTATCTCAGGAGATAGAAGACACACAGCTCAACTTTCCCAACTTCTCCACTCCTCAGGGACTCCAACATCCCACAGCAAACTCCATCCTAATCTCTAAATACAAACCCTACCCATTCATTTATGTACTGTCTAGTTATTAAGAAAAAGCTTAATCAAAGATAAATGCATGTTTCAAACACCGTATTTTCATAATAACATGTTAATCTGTGAGGGACAAAAGCACACTGAGCTCTCGACACTAGGGAGCTCTTCCACAGGTCTTATTATCTCAGTATAGAATGTGATAGAAGATTCATTGATTCTTCACGTTGTGTCCAACCTCCAACAATTCGTAAGCTCTTTTATGAGAGACACATTTCACACTCACTATTGCCCACACATGAACAGGCTCAACAGGCACACAGTTAACATTTGGTGAACACTTGCCCACAGACCTACAGAGAAGAAGAGTTTTATAAAAGAAATTTGTGACATGGACAGCAGAACAAAGGACAGACATATATAGGAAAATGAGAATATACAACATATATCATAGGCCATAGGTAACGAAGAACAGAAATAAAGCAATTTAAAACACTCCTTGTAACTAAAAACACTCCAAACGCCAACGTTAGGGGGAGCTCTGGCCAGTCCACAGTGCTTTATGATCAACAATATTATTCTATACAGGCTATAAACAGATCCAGGCTCTATAAACATGAAACTCCCTGTCCTCTAGTCTAAACGCACTCTGGACAAAAGAAATTAGGAAACAGAGCTCAGAATCCTAATTTCACAGGGGATTTAAACAATTCCACAGACACGGCCGACGAACAGAAAAAATATCAGCAAGCCTCCCCTCCTCCTGTCCTTCAGTCAGTGGCCCCATAATAACCCAGTTCCTTAAAGCAGGAATCCAGAAGTCATCCAAGACTTCTCTTTCACCCTCACACACCAAATCAATCATTAAGAACTTTCTCAAATGTATCCAATTCTGTCTATTCCAATACCTTAATCACTGCTATAGCCTCTCTCTACCTCTAGGCTTAACACCCACAAATTCACCCTGTATTGCTGCTGGTAGAACAACTGAGTCAAGAGACAGATCTAGTCTTCTAACTACCAGCTACAAGAATCATTAGTTTCCAACACCTACGTCTCCTTGGAAAATGGTGAATGGTCTCAAGAAGAGGACTCTAAGACACACACTCCCAACTCCATCTATCATTTTCATCTGTTTTACATGCTGACTTCACATCAACCACTGGTTTCACGGCTTAAAAGTTGCTTGAAAAGCACTGACTGATAGGATCAAGTCCAAACTCCTTCCAACCACACACCCACACACAGCCTCTTCACCATCAGCCCCTGGCTGCCTCTCCAGCCTCAGCTCTCTGCACTGCCTGCCTCCAAAACATGTACAGCTCCCACCCAGAGTGCTGATTTTGCTTCCCCGACTTTGCTCATGCTATCTGTTCTATTCCCAAAGCTGCTTCTACTTGCCACATGGCTAAATACCCCTCATTCTCGAAAACTCAGTTCAGGGACCAGACCCTTCAGGAAAACTTCCAGAGGGTAGAATTAGCTGTCTTTTTTTAAGTGCACCTGCCAGACCGTGTGCATCCTTCTACTGCCACAGTTGGCATACTGAATTAAAATGATCGATTAATACATGTGAATTCCCTACTAGAGTATGAGTTGCTTTAGGGATAGTACTCTATACGGAATTTTTGTAGACTCAAAGCCTGGAAAAATGCCTCAAACTTGGTAGGCAATCAATAAATGTTTGATGAGTGATTAAATTAACAGAAATGATTGTTTTTGTATACTATATATTCCTCCTACAACAACAAACTATTAATATTAATATAAAGCTACAGATTCCTCAATTTTTTTCAAAATGCATATGCAAATCTTAACTGAATTCTTTAATTACTCAGTTATACCAAAATAAATATGAAGTCAATAAAATATGGTCAAGAATACATGAATGCTCACTTTACAGACAAATACAGAATACTGAAACACCAGCACATTAAACACGAATACACACAAGAAAGAAGGGAGAACTAAAATTTATTGTATTCAACATACTAATGCTTGTATTCTACTGTGAGAATACTTTAAAATACATTATTTCAGCAACAAGCCTGTGGGGTATGTCTCCCCATTTCACATTTTACTTTATTGAACCTCAGAGAAGTTAAGTGATTTGCTTAAGATCACCAAATTAATAGCCAGAACCAAAATTCAAACCCAGGTCACTCAACTCTTCTTATTCATTGTAAGTACTACTCTAGAAAGGCCATCTGCCCCCATGCTGATTGCCAGGGCATATTAGACCAGTCTAGCAGGTTTTTCCCCTCATCCCCTCCCCTCTCCGGAGCCCAAAGTCATTCCGCCTATGTTTCCTGCTCATTCAAAAAGTACTTCCAGCCAATCAGGAAAGGTCAAAAGGACTATGAGCAGCTCTGCTTTCTCACTAGAGCACCAAGCTGTTTCCACCACACTACACTTAACTCCCTAAGACAGCTAATTATTCTGAGGAGGAAGTGTTTCTTCCACATTTATCAATATTTTCCCAGTATTTCTCTCACAGAAGCATGACCATGAAAAAGTCTGAGGCAAAAGCATATGACTGTCCATGATTCACAGCAAATTGGTACTTACTGAAGATAAGATTGCCAGTTCACTTTGTTTGCACGAACTTCTGCAGCCTTGGCAGCAATAATGTTGGTTGGGACAGCAGCATCCACAGCACCTCGGATATCCATTTTGGTCATCTAAACTGTAACCTCGAATGTCTTTTAACAGATCTTCAATTTAGATGCAAAGTAGGAAAAAAAAAAAAAAAAAAAAAAAAAACAGAATACTAGGTGTTTCTTTTACAACTATTAATATCATGGTCACGTTAATCTCCCCAGGCATTCAACTCAAATATTAATGTCCTAAGTCTGAAAGTATCATTATATTTCAAATTTTGTCCACTGCTCCATAAAAGAGTTCTTCAAGCTTTTGCTTTTCTAGAAAAGATTTTTTCATTACTGGCACTAACACTGCAATAAGATTTTTAAAGCAATCACTTAATATACTGAAATCAGAAATCATGAGTAAATAGAATAGGTATAAATATGGGAAAATACTGTAAATTTATACAATTGTGGTTAACTTTTCTCTTCTCATAAACAATAAGAATACGTATAGTACAGATAAGGCTAGTTACCTTATAAACATTTACTAAGCATCATTTTGAAGTGGCACATTAAAAATTCTTAAGTCCTTTCTAAAATTACTCAAAATACACAAAGTGGGAACATAATTTCTTAGAACACAGTGCTTTCCTTTGCAAACAAAATTCATAGTATTTGCAAAATCGATTCAAAGAGAAATTTTTACAACAAATACCTATTACAATTTAGGTAAGCCAACAATGGCGGTCTGGTCGGACAAGAAGAACATACAATAATGAAATCCTACGTAATTCTCACTCCTAAACTTCCAGATACAAACGACTGATTTTATCACAACACAAAATACAGGTTGCCATTTGCAAAATATAAATTCATGGCCATGGCCACAAAGAAGCTAAAATCCCACCAAAAATTCTATTCCGCGTTCCCAGTGATCTTAGTCAATTTGGAACTTAATCTCTGTATCTGAAGATTTGCTGTCTAAACAAACGGGGCCGCGCGGAACAACCGGGACCAGGAAAAAACGGGCTTCAACCTGGCCAGGCTGGAACTCTGCAGCCAATGAGGCTCAGCCCCCGCAGCCCGTCCTGGGGTAGTTCAAGGTGTCTCTGGACCCAAGTCCCTGAACGACTCGCACCCCCAGCAAGCCAGGGCCATGGCCCAGTCTTGGGGAAGGTGTACTTTTTACCCCTCTCCCTCCACTCTCCTGCCCTCCCTCAAGTTTCTTCTCCCTGCGAGAAAGGCTCCAGAATTTCGTAAACCCGGTTGAGGCCTGGCAGAAAAGCAATCTGGCAACCGGGGGCCGAAGGAGCACAGGAGGGGCCCGAGCGGCGAGACACCAGCACGCAGCAGGCAAGCTGGAGAAACTGCAGGGGCGCCTGACCTGGTCCGGAGCCTGAGACAAAAGAACCCGAGAGTGGCGTTACCTCGCGAACCCTTCGGGACCCCACAATGCACCGAAAGCTGGCAGGGAGGGTGCGGCGGTCCGGGGCGCCGGGGCCACAGCCGGGCTGGGGCGCCGAGTCCGAGCCAAGTCGGCGTCTTCTGTCAATTCCGGAGGTCTGAGCAGCGGTGAGAGACTCCGGGAGCGAAAAGTGAAGCGGGTCCCGCACCAAGGAGTCGCTGAGGGTAGCACGGGCAGAAGGAAGCCAGCGCGACCTCAGAAGAATGACAGAGGCGTCGGTCACGTGATCGGTGGCACGTGACCGCTGCGGAAGGCGGAAGCCGGAAGCCGGGAGAGTCCAAAACAGCCGGAGGAGGGGCTGGCGCTGTGGCGGGGCTTGTTCCCTGCGGGCAGCCGGAGCCCAAGAGTCCGTAACTTGGGCCCGGGAGCGACGCATGGCTCGGGCCTCAGCCAGCCAGGGCAGGTGGGAGGCGGCGAGCGTGGCAGGCACGCCAGGACCCCCCACCGCTAGACCCAGCACCTAGCCTAGGAGAGGCCGAGGACCCCCGCCCGGAAGCAGCTAGCGAGGCCAGAACTCTTACTTGAACCATCATTCTTTCGAAAAGTTTGATTTAGCGCTTTCAAATTAATTTTCATTTAGATTTAACAGCTCCATGAAGCAGGCCTTCTTATTCCGATTTCAGATAGAAAACTAAGGCTGAGAAGTGGGTCAGAAAAGCTCTTTTGACCTAGGGTTGCATATTAAGCAAATAATAAATCCCATTGCAGTATTTACTTTTATACTAAAAAGTTATTCATTGTTTATCTAAAACTCACATTTACTGGACGTCCTGTATTTTATCCGACAGTCCCATCTGGAACCCGAATTTTCCCCTAGTCCGGGCCTCAGCACCTGTCTTTGCCTTGAAATCAGAATGTACTGCCCTGAAGGTGAGGTATATATGACACTATGTTTTCCTTAAAAAGCACTGAAAAGGACCGGGACTGCTGGCCCACACCTGTGTTCGCAGCACTTTGGGAGGCCGAGGCGGGCAGATCACAAGGTCAGGAGTTCAGGACCAGCCTGGCCAACATAGTGAAATTCCATCTCTACTAAAAATACAAAAATTAGCCGGGTATGGTAGTGTGTGCCTGTAGTCTCAGCTACTCCGGAGGCTGAGGCAGAAGAATCGCTTGAACCCGGGAGTTAGAGGTTGCTGTGAGCTGAGATAGCACCACAGCACTCCAAGTCTGGGCAACAGAGTGAGACTCTGTCTCAAAAGAAGAAAAAAAAATTGAAAGGGATTTATAACTATAACCACATTTTTACTAAGAATGTTAATTTTTAGTAAAATTAACTAAAGTCAGAATAATCAAAATCATGCATTGATTACGAATAAAGATATATAATAACAGTGTCGAAGATTGTACTAGATCACTCAGTCTATCTTAGCCAGAAGTGAACGTCTGAGTGTTGTTTTGAAAGCAAATCTAAGGGGGAAAACTTTCATAAAGGAGAAACAGAAACTGATCATATACTAATAAACTCCTAAAAGCTGAAACAGAGCGTGTTTTCTGTGTAACTAAGCAAAGCTGGCAAAGAGGCCTGATCTTCACATTTCCTTTCTGTATCACCTCAGCCACAAACTGGCATGATACAGCGAGTCTCATGAGCTTTTGGAAGGCTCCCCCCTTCCCCTCTTTTCCGGGAGGCACAATATGAAACAAAATCAGGAACTGTGCAGTGAGCAGATAGGGGGGCTGCTTCACAGGTCACCTGGACTGGCATTCTCTGAGCATCACAGCATTACCAATTTGTCTGGCATAGGGAGAAAGGAGAGGCAGGTACTCCTGGTATTATCTCTCTTAACATTTCTTTAACACTTCTATTGGAGACTTTTCTTGGTCCATTCAGGCTCGTGTAACAAAGTAGCATAGACTGGGTGGCTTATTAACAACAGAAATCTATTTTCTCACAGTTACGGAAGCTGGAAGTCTGGAACTGGCATGCTAGCATGCTCGGGTTCTGGTGAAGGATTCTCCCAGGTTGCAGACTGCTGACTTCTCACTGTAGCTTCACATGGTGGAGGGAAAGTGAGAGAGCTCTCTGGGGTCTCTTTCATAAGGACATTAATTTCTTTCATGAGAGCTCCACCCTCATGACCTGATCATCTCCCAAAGGTCCCACCTCCTAATACCATCACCTTGGGAGTTAGGATTCCAACACAGGAATTTTGAGGAGACACAAACATCCAGACCATAGCAGTGAAGTCAACTGCCTAATAATGTATCTTATCATGGGTCCCCAAACCTTGAGCCACAGACCAGTGGGGTCAATGGCCTGTTAGAAACCAGGCTGCACAACAGGAGGTGAGCGGTGGGCAAGCACGCATTAACGCTTGAGCTCTACCTCCTGCCTCCTGTCAGATCAGCAGTGGCATTAGATTCTCATAGGAGCATGAACCCTGTCATGAACTGCACATGCAAGGGAGCCTGGTTGCGCACTCCTTATGAGAATCTAATGCCTGATGATCTGAGGTGGAACAGTTTCATCCTGAAACCGGCCCCATCACCCCCAACCCTGACTGTGGAAAAATTGTCTTCCGGAAAATTGGTCCCTGGTACCTACCAAAAGGGTTAGGGACTGTTGCATTATAGCATAGGCAACGTAGCCTTGAGCTACTTTGCAATTTCCTTAAAAGTGAGCTTCAGATGTGTTATTGAGAAATGACGTAAGGGAAATTAGATAAATCTATATGGACAGGAGAAAATAATAGTAATAATCTGTTTCTTCAAGGGAATTTCTTCAATCTGAAATATATGGACTGCTATAAACATCATCATTTCCAATCTTTTCTTTCCAAGGATGAATTGAACTTATATTTGCCCACAGAAATAGAAAAGTTCTAGTCAAAGAAAATCCTATTCTAAAATATTTGTCATGAAAACTTACCACCCCCAAGTGAAGATTATGCTACCAGCCTACCTTCATTTCCACAAGGACTTTGAGAAGTTTGTATAGCTCACTGAATAAATTGTTAGTTTCATGGAAGAATGGTTTTCCATTCTTTCACGCAGTCCCCTTGGGAACAATAGGCATTTGCAAAAAGCTGGCCTAGTTTAGCCTAACAGTAGCACTGAATAGTGACGTCATGACCCCTTCACAAAAGTGCTCTAACCAACTGCCCTAACAGCCTCTGATTGCTTTGATATTGCCAAAGCACATCTATCATCAATTATACAGGTTTTCACTTACACTGCATACCAGTGTCCTGAATTCTTATGGCAGCCAAGCTTCAGATTTCCCAGGTAAGTTAATTTCATTGCATTGCACCATTGGCCCCATAAGGACAACCTCCCACAACCTGACATTTTAAAAATACGGTCCATGTGCTAGACAGCCTCTGAAATGGCTCTTAATGATCCCCATCTCCCAGTGACTCATATCCTTATGTAATCCTCTCTTCTTGAGTGTGGGCTAGATCTACACTTTCTGGTCCTTATGTTCCTGTAAGGACCAGAAAATGGCAAAAGTAAAGGGATGTCATTCTGAGATCAGGTCACAAAAGACTGTGACTTCTGTCTTGCTTGCATTCTTCCAGGTTCTTCTCACTTGCTCTCTCTGATGAAGCCAGGTGCCATGTTGTGAACTGTAGAGAGGCTGATGTGGCCGAACTAACAATAGTCCCAGTGAACAACCAGTAAAAAATTGAAGCCCTTAGTCCAGCAGGCTTCAAAGAAACAAATATGGACAACTGCATGGGTAAGCCTGAAAATAAGCCCAGCTGAGCTTTGAAATGTCAGCAGCCAACACCTTCACTGCAGCCTGTGAGAGACCCGGCACCAGAAAACACAGCTATACTGCAGCTCAGTTCCTGAAACTGTGATAGTGCATGAGACTTACTGCCCCACTCTAAACATTTGGTCACTTGAGGAAGTTGCTTTTCTTTTTAGAAAATCTAACAGCTTAATTGAGATATAATTCATATACCATATAACTCACCCATTTAAAAGGTACAATTCAATGGTTTTTAGTATATTCATCACACTATACATGTATCACCACAGTCAGTTTTAGCACATTTTTGTCACTCTAAAACGAAGCCTCTTACCCATAGTAGTCACTCGCTACCTCTCCAAACACCCCCCTGCCCTAAGCAAATACTAATTTTTTTAGGTCTGAAGATTGGCCTATTCAGGACATTTCTTTAATAAATGTAATCATACAATATGTGGTCTTTTGTGGGTGACTTCTTTCACTTACCATGAAGTTTTCAAGGTTTATGTTGCAGCATGTATCTACGCTTCATTCCTTTTTATGGCTGAATGATATTCCATTGTATGATGTACCGCATTTTGTTTATCTGTTTACCGGTTAATGGACACACAGATTGTTTTAATTTTTTTTTTTTTTGAGATGGAATTTTGTTCTTGTTGCCCAGGCTGGAATGCAATGGCACAATCTTGGCTCACCACAATCTCCGCCTCCCGGATTTAAGCGCTTCTCCTGCTTCAACCTCCAGTAGCTGGAATTACAGGCCTGTGCCACCACACCTGACTAATTTTGCATTTTTAGTAGAGATGGGGTTTCTCCATGTTGGTCAGGCTGATTTTGAACTTCTGACTTCAAGTGATCCGCCCTCCTCAGGCTCCCAAAGTGCTGGGATTACAGGCATGAGCCACTGCACCTGGCCTGTTTCAATTTTTTAGATATTTATATGCAAGTGTGATCATAGGTTTCATTTATGTTATTTGAACAGATACCTAGGAGTAGAATTGCTGGCTTATATGGTAACTCTGTGTTTAACAGTTTGAGGAACTGCCAAACTGTTTTCCAAAGTGGTTGCAAGGCCTTGCATTTGCCCCAGTAATATATGAAAGATTCAGTTTCTCCACATCTTCACCAACACTGGCATTGTCTGTGTTTTTAGTTAAAGCAAATCCATTTTGGTGTGAATAGGTATCTCACTGTGGTTTTGATGTCCTTTCCCCAGCGTCTAACAGTGCTGAACATCTTTTCATGTGCTTATTTAGCCATTTGTACATATTCTTGGGAGAAATGTTTATTTAAACACTTCACCCATTTTTAATTGGGTGGGTTTTTTGTTGTTGTTTTTGAATTGTAAGAGCTCTTTATATATTCTGGATTACAAGTCCCTTATTTACATGATCTGCAATATTCTCCCCTACTTTGTGGGTTGTCTTTTCACTTTCTTTATGATGTACTTTAAAGCACAAAAGTTTTTAATTTGTATTAAGTCCGATTTACCTATTTTCTCTTTTGTCAGTTGTGCTTTTGATATTGTATCAAAGAAGGATTTGTCTAATCCAAGATCACAAAGATTTAACCTTATGTTTTCTTCTCAGAGTTTCATAGTTTTGACTCTTAAATTTAGATCTATGATTCATCCTGAATTAGTTTTTTAAAGAGTGTGAAATAGAGGTCCTATGTAATTTTTCTGCATGTGGATAACCAGAATCCTTTCCCCATTGAATTGACTTGGCACCTTGTCAAAAATCAATTGACCATAAGTGTATGGGTTAATTCTGGACTCTCAGTTCTGTCCCATTGATAAACACATCTACATACTTATCCTTACACCAGTACCACACAGTCTTAATTACTGTACCTTTTTAAATTTTTTTTTAATTTTAAAGTTCTCAGTTACATGTGCAGGATGTGCAGCTTTGTTACATAGGTAAATGTGTGCCATGGTGGTTTGCTGCACCTATCAACCCATCACCTAGATGTTAAGCCCAGAATACATTAGCTATTTTTCCTAATGCTCTCCCTCCCCCAGCCCCACCCTGACAGTTCCAGCGTGTGATGTTCTCTCCCCTGTGTCCATGTGTTCTCCTTGTTTAGCTCCCACTTACAAGTGAGAATATGTGGTGTTTGGTTTTCTGTTCCTGCATTAGTTTGCTAAGGATCATGGCTTCCAGCTCCATCCATGTCCCTGCAAAAGATATGATATCATTCCTTTTTATGGCTGCATAGTGTTCCATGGTATATACATACCACATTTTCTTTATCCATTCTATCACTGATGGGCATATGGGTTGATTACATGTCTTTGCTATTGTGAATAGTGCTGCAATGAATATATGTGGTGCATGTATCTTTGTAATAGAATGATTTATATACCTTTAGGTATATACCCAGTAATGAGATTGCTGGGTCAAATGTTATTTCTGGTTCTAGATTTTTGAGGAATTGCCCACAATGTCTTCCACAGTGGTGCAACTAATTTACATTGCCACCAACAGCATAAAAGCATTCCTATTTCTCCACAACCTCACCAGCATCTATTGTTTCTTGACTTTTTAGTAATTGCCATTCTGACTGGTGTGTGATGGTATCTCATTGTGATTTTGATTTGTATTTCTCTCTCTCTCTCTCTTTTTTTTTTTTTTTCTGAGACAGTGTCTTGCTCTGTCACCCAGCCTGGAGTGCAGTGGCACAATCTCGGGTCACTACAATCCCCACCTCCCTGGTTCAAACGATTCTCCTGCCTCAGAATCCTGAGTAGCTGGGACTATACCCGGCTAATTTTTGTATTTTTAGTAGAGATGGGTTTTCACCACATTAGCCAGGCTGGTCTTGAACTCCTGACCTCAGGTGATCCACCCACCTCAGCCTCCCAAAGTGGTTGGATTATAGGCATTGAGCCACCACACCCAGCCTGATTTGCATTTCTCTAATGATCAGTGATGATGAGCTTGTTTCATGTTTGTTGGCTGCATTAATGTCTTCTTTTGAGAAGTGTCTGTTCATAGTCCTTTGCCCACTTTTTAATGGGGTTGTTTTTTTCTTGTAAATTTGTTGAAGTCCCTTGTAAATTCTGGATATTAGACCTTTGTCAGATGGATAGGTTGCAAAAATGTTCTCCCATTCTGTAGGTTTTCTGTTCACTCTGATGATAGTTTCTTTTGCTGTGCAGAAGCTTTTTAGTTTAATTAGATCCCATTTGTCAATTTTGGCTTTTGTTGCAATTGCTTTCAACAATTTTGTCATAAAATCTTGGCCCATGCCTATGTCCTACGTGGTATTGCCTAGATTTCCTTCTAGAGTTTTTATAGTTTCGGGTTTTACATTTAAGTCTTTAATCCATCTTTAGTTAATTTGTGTATAAGGTGTAAGGAAAGGGTTTGGTTTCAATTTTCTGCATATGGCTAGCCCTCCCAGCACTGTTTTTTAAATAGGGAACCCATTGCTTGTTTTTTGTTTTTGTTTTTTTGTTTTTCAGGTTTGTTGATGTTCAGATGATTGTAGATGGTCTTATTTCTGAGTTCTCTATTCTATTCCATTGATCTATATGTCTGTTTTTGTGCTAGTCCCATGCTGTTTTGGTTATTGTAGACTTGTAGTATAGATTGAAGTCCAATAGCATGACGCCTCCAGCTTTGTTCTTTTTGCTTAGGATCATCTTGGCTATATGAGCTCTTCTTTGGTTCCATATGAATTTTAAAATAGTTTTTTCTAATTTTGTGAAGAATGTCAACGGTAATTACTGTAGCTTTGTGCTACATTTTAAAACTGAGAAGTGTGATCCTTCAACTTTTTTTTTTCAAGACTGTTTTGGATATTCTAGGACCCTTGTTTGTTTGTTTGTTTGTTTGTTTGTTTTTTGAGAGGTCTCACCCTGTCCCCCAGGCTGGAGTGCAGTGGCACAATCTCAGCTCACTGCAACCTCTGTCTCCCAGGTTCAAGAGATTCTTCTGCTTCAGCCTCCTGAGTAGCTGGGATTACAGGTGCCTGCCACCACACCCAGTTTTTTTTGTATTGTTAGTAGAGATGGGATTTTGCCACGTTGGTCAGGCTGGTCTCAAACTCCTGACCTCCTGATCTGTCCCCCTCAGCCTCCCAAAGTGCTGGGATTACAGGCATGAACCACCATGCCTGGCCCCTTAAAATTTTATGTGAATGTTTAGAATCTACTGTCAACTTCTGCAGAAGAAAGGAGCTGAGATATGATAGAGATTGTGTTGAATCTATAAAGCAATTTTACAAAAGGAAACTTTTTCAGTTTATAGACCCCAGTAATATATATCCCTTATCTTTTTGCACCCTCAAACCCAACAGAAGGTACCTGGGCATTAGTTACCTCTTGACAGAAGGGTATTCTACCTTTTCCTTTCTGCTTAATAATCTTAGATTTATAAAGCAGTTTATAAATATGAAGAATATTGTTTGAAGTCAATTCTTGGCTTACTTATTGTCTAGTTGTCTCATAAGAAAATCAGTTTAACTTATTCCACATGATGTACATAAAAAGTATAATAATCCTTGAGTTTAAGTTTGGGTATGACTTTTGCATCAGTTTCTAGCTACAAAGATGACTGCTATTAAAATGACTTTTTAAGACACCTGGAAAGATTGGGCCAACCATCTGTCTGTCAATTGCACAGCCCAAGACTGTCAAGTACTATTGCCTATCACACACCACTAATACAGAATTTTTGCCAAGAAATCTGTTTATCACTATATGCTAAGCTGTATATCACTTGGATCATTTCTTTCAGTTTCGATTTAGGATTACATTTGAATTAAGAATGCATTTCTACCTTTAGAGGGCACTCATAACATCCAGTACCTGGACATTCAAATAAGCAGCTCTACCAAGAATAGAAGATTAAAGATCTGTGGATAAGCTACTGAGCCACAAAGCAGATAATCCTTTTGCTTTCATTAGTGTAACTTTCCAAGGAGCCTTCCCACAGACTCAGAGCCAGCCCAGCATTAACCAAACGAAGAGAAACAAAGTGGATCCTGTGCTAATATTGGCAAAACCAGGCAACAGGACTCATTTGGGGCCTTTATTGTAAAAACATGCCCCAGCTTTCCCAAGATAGCCAAGAGTGCCTCCAGAAACATTTCTCCAGGCCATCTATATGGACACAGTTTCTGCCCCTGTTTAGGGCTCAGAGATATAATGCAGACATTCACCAAACTACAGAAAATGAAGGAGACCCCAGGGCTGTGCCTGACATCAAGGTAAGATGATCTCCACAATCCATGATCCTTTCCTGTCAAGGGAAAGTGTTTACCCAGAAAGAATATAAAACTATAGGCAAGCTTTAGTGCCATTGCTCACTTATCTTAATGTTTGATCAAAAATGTTTTCAAACCAACCCCAAGGGAAATCTAGAACCTAGATGATAATTACCTGATCTAATTTTCTCCAATCTATACAGATTCCCTTTACCAAAACAAATGATTGTTTATTGCTTTTTTGTTTGTTTGCATGTTTCAGGCTATAACATTCAGCAAATCTAGACAGATTTTGTGGCTACTGGTGTTAGCCCTTGGATATCTTTCTGTGATATAAATATTATATCCCATAAAGTAATAATGAAAGAAAACTTATAGACTGCTTTCTAAAAAAAATTCCTAGGGGGTAAAAGATTGATAAACTAATAAAGGAACATAAGAACATTAAAGAGCTAAGGGGTGATTTTTCCAAATTCAAAGTTTCCCGAGGTGAATTTCCTAAGCATGAGTTTCTATCAGTCGGTAATTACATTATTTATGCAAAGAGTGGCAATTTTCCTGCTGGATGTTATAGGGGTCTTTGAAGAAAATACAGTTTGAGTCTGTAAATCCTCTTAGCTATTAATAGAACCATCTCCTGAAAGGTTACTTGGTATAAAATATGGACATGTGTTAATGTCTAACAAGCAATGCACACACTCTGAATTAAATGCTGCAAAACTATAAAACTGTTCAAATACTTTAACACCAGAAAATTCACCTGTTCTTGTGCCATGGCTCACATCCTGACAATAGTCATTATTTATTTACAAATTCTTTATATAATTCTCTAGATCTGCCCTTTCTCCTAATGATATTTTGATCATTTGGCATTAGTGGAGGGGGAAAAAATAAAAATAGAAAGGATCAACACAAATTATCATCTGAGCACTAGGAGTTTAGGAAACTGCAATGAAATGGGAGGTAGTGATCAAGAGTCCTGAATTAATGGACATCTTAATGTAGGCAACACATGCTAAAGATATTTCTAAAATACAGAACGTGGAGGCTACTTTGAGGAAACAGACAGCAACAACAACACACATATCCACTGTATGATACATATCCACTTTTGTGTGCTGTTGTATATGTATGTATGTATATGCATGCACACACACACACACATAGATAATTTCAGAATTCTAACTGTATTGAGAAGGTATGCTCTAAGTGGAATCAAAGACAAATCAAATGCAAAAATGTTTAAGAATCAGTATTACACCTTCCCATTAGCATCCTGGAATCGACCACACACGCTGGTGCTGGGCAGCCTGACTTCTATCCTAACCTCACTAACCTACTAATAGGTCCCAGCCTGTACAGCAGCAGGTGGGGGTAGAAGGAAGCAATCCAGTTGGAATGCTACTGCCTCCTTCACTCAATTTTGCCTTTTGAAAAAATCTTTTTATATTGCATCTGAATACAGAAAGAGGAAACATGTGCCCTTCTAGCAAAAGTAAAAGATGGAAATACTCAACTCATTTTGAGTCTGCAGATATCATTGAATCCTTACTAACTGCAAAACCTTGGGCTAGGAGCTGTAGGAAATAAAGAGAAAGAGCAAGATATGCTCCCTCCTTTCTAGAAACTTACTTTATATTGAGAAAGACAAGCATATAGCATATTATCAGCATGACTCATGTCAATAATATAAGATACCTACATAATTATTGTATATTCTTTCAATCAGTAAGATATTAGGGAAGGAATATGATCAGTATAGGGTAAGACAATTGAAGAAGCCTAGTGTTAGAATGAAAGCAGTGAAATTTAAGGTAGATGTGAAATAATGTCTAAGAACATACATATAGAGGCAGAAAAAGGGAACTTGGGCTAAAATGTGTCTGTATGTCCAGGGGTCAGTGAGAAATTCTCCAAAAATCCTCAACCTAAGCCTTGCAGTTTATGTAAAAATTACCTCCAAATAGATTATGGGCTTAAATGTACAACTACATGTGCAACTATAGAACTTTTAGGAAAAAAATGGGAGAAAACCTTTATGAGCTAGGGCTAAGCAAAGAGTACACAGACATCAAAAAATCATGATCCATTCAAGAAAATAAATCAATAAATTAGACTTCATTAGAATTAAAAAACTTTTGCCATGCCAAAGACTCGATTGAGAGGATGAAAGACAGCGTACAGATGGCAGGAAAATACTTTCACCCCCCTTTCTGCCAAAGGCCTTGAACCTAGAATAAGGAATCTTCAAAACTCAAGAGTAAAAGGCAAATGATCCAACAAGAATCTGAGCAAAAGACATGAACAGGCATTTTACTGAAGAGCATATGCAGATGGCAAATCAATATATGAAAAGATAGTCAACGCTGTTAGCCATTAGGGAGATGCAGGTTAAAGCCGCAGTGAAATACCACTACACACCCAGCAGAATGGCTAAAATGAAAAAAAATAGTGGCTATAAAAACAGCTAGAATGGCTAAAATTGTGACAACACCACCTGCTGGAAAGGATGCAGAGAAACTGAATCATTTGTACATTGCTGATAGGAATGTAAAATAGCATAGCCAGTCTGGAACACAATTTGTCAATTTCTTATAAAACTGAATATACAGCTACCATATGGTCTAGCAATTTCACCATTAGGCATCTATCCCAGAGAAATGAAAACCTACATTCACATCAACGCTGGATGCCAATGTCCACAGCTGCTTTATTTGTAATAGCCAAAAACCGGAAACAACCCAAAAGCCCTTCAAGGGATGAATGATTAAACAAACTGTGGTACATCCATGCCATGGAATCCTTTTTGTGAACTACTGATACACAAAACAACTTGGATAGACTTCAGGGAATGATGCTGAGTGGAGGAGAAAAAGCCAATTCCAAAAGATCACATGCTATATATATGTGTATGATTCTATACAAGCCACTCTTTTTTTTTTTTTCTTTTTTTTGAGACGAAGTCTTGCTCTGTCACACAGGCTGGAGTGCAGTGGCACGTTCTTGGCTCACTGCAACCTCCGTCTCCTGGATTCAAGCGATTCTTTCACCTTTGCCTCCCAAGTAGCTAGGATTACAGGCACACACTAGCACATGCAGCTGATTTTTGTATTTTTATTAGAGATGGGGTTTCACCATATTGGCCACGCTGATCTCAAACTCCTGACCTCAAGTGATCCACCCGCCTTGGCCTCCCAAAGTGCTTGGATTACAGGCATGAGCCACCACGCCCGGCCTCTATCCTATTCTCTTTTAAAAATGAGTTGATAATTGTTCAGATAGATTAAATAACACGTGTATGATTATATAGGGGTTTTTATTTTTTTATTTTTTGTTTTTTTCATTGCTAAGTATCACAGAAGATTATATAGTTTTTAATGAGTCCATTGATTTTAAATATTTTTACTGAATGCCTCTGCCTAAGTGCGAGGTAGAACTCAGTCCAAAGGAAATAATATGACCTCAGCCTCTCAAAGTGCTGGGATTACAGACGTGAGTCACCATGCCCAGCCTATCTAAGCCACTCTTGAAATAAAATTATAGACATGGAGAACAGATTCGTGGTTGCCAAAGATTAGGGATAAAGGTAGGCTAGTGGATATAGCTACAAAGGGGTCACACTTTAAAGGGAGCCTAATGGTGAGGAACCAGTTCTGTGCCTCGACTGCAGTGGCAGTTGCACATATTACATGTAGAATGTGATAAAACTGCGTACAACTATACACGTGCACACACAGAAATGAGCGAAATCTGAATAAGCTCTGTGAATGGTACCAATGTCATTTCCTGGTTTTGCTATTGTCCTTCAGTTACGCAGTCTCTATTGAGGGAAACTGGGTGATGGGTACACGGGACCACTCTGTACATTTGTATGTGTGTGATTTCCTATAACTAAAGCATTATTTCAAAATAAAAAATGTTTAAAAGCAAACCTCTAGAGGCAGGTTAAACTGAGACTATGACACACAAAGTGCCTACATTTATTGTTGTGGTTCTTCCAGTTGTTCTTTTCATTTGGATCCTTGGGTTCGTAGCATTGATGTGGTCTGACCTGTTTTAGAGATGAGAAAATAAGTTTAGATATACTATTGATTGCATATGAGAATGCAGGTGAGAGGTGATTTGAACCTGGATTTCTGACACTTATTTCAATATATATTTGATAGCTTCTGACAGTGATTTTAAAAGTGGACTGTAGTTTCCTACTTGAAGCCAGCCTTCTTATTAGTACTTTCTCTATGGATTCTGCCCAAAATACTCCAACATCGGCCACTAATTACTATAAAATAAACTACTACCCACCCTCCCACCACACACACACACCTGCACATATACTCACATACTTGTCTTCATCAGATTAGTTATTTATTTTTAATTTTTTTTTTTTTGAGACTCAGTCTCGCTCTGTCGCCCAGGCTGGAGTGCAGTGGCACGAACTCAGCTCACTGCAACCTCCGCCTCCCAAGTTCAAGTGATTCTCCTGCCTCAGCCTCCCAACTAGCTGGGACTAAAGATGCCCACCACCATGCCCAGCTAATTTTTTTTTTTTTAATTTTTAGTAGTCAGGGTTTCACCATGTTGGCCAAGCTGGTCTCAAACTCCTGACCTCAGGTGATCCACCCGCCTCAGCCTCCCAAAGTGCTGGGATTATAGGCATGAGCCATTGTGCCTGGCTGATTCAATTTTTTTTTTTCCTCTGTCAAGATTTTTGTTTCTTTTCATGGCAGGAATGCAAGTGGAAGGCCGGGTGAACCCAAGGCCAGCAGTTTTTCTAGACAATCAACATAAGGAGGAGAAAGCGTTACAGCCACTCTAGTGAGAAGTCAACTCTGTCAATATAAATATATATGTTTATGTGTGTGCATTCTTTCTCAGTAATAAACATGGTCAGAGCTTAGACAGGAGAGCCGTTTCCATAATGTTACTTTTCAGCACATTCCAAAGTCAATGCCCTTCTGAAAGTGTTGGCTTCTAAGTGGTCTGACCACTTAGAAGGTCTGCTCTGCTGTTCTAGACGTGTGATCCCTTGAGCAGATGATCAAAGCACTTATTCTGAAACCTTATACACAGAAAGCAGAAAATAAATCTCAAGGCACCAAAGGCAGCTACAAAGACAATGGAGGCTTGTGTGATGAAAAGGATAGACAAAAGAAGAACGAAAAAACAGCTTAATAAGAGAGCAATTATGCCTGTTGGCCAAATACCTTACCATTAGTGTATTCAGAATAATTCTGTCCTGCCTCCATTTGTGAAAAAGTAAGTTCACTGAAAAGAATATAGTTGTTTCTTAGTTTCCTGAAGGCCCTCTGAAATAATTCCATAGTAATTAGTTTAACACTTGAGACATTCACAAGCCTATTGAGAAAAGGCTCATTTGGAAGTCAGCCATGCTTCTCTCTGCCGTGGCTAGCATGCGCTTGTTCACTGGCGGTCCTCCAACACCTGCTTCAGGGTCTTCCCAAGTGAGGTCAGGGGGATGTGGGCCTTGGGGCTCCATAGGCGCAGGGTTCAGGGCCTTGGGTTCTCAGTGAGCAGTACTTGCATGGTCTTCCTTTGATGGAGACCATAAGGAAGACCTTGGGTATGATCTTTGGGAAAGTGAAAAAAAATCTTCAATTACGCAGTCTCTAAGCTCACAACCCAGGACAATCCATGTGACATTAAGAACCAAACAAAGAGGCAGAATGAAGAAAGGAGAGATGTTGGTCAAAGGGCACAAAGTATCAGTTAGATTAGAGAAATAAATTTTATTGATCTATTCTACAGTATGGTGACTGTAGTTAACACAGCTTGGAGCATGCCTAATCTGAAAGTCCAAAATGTAAAATGCTCCAAAATCTGAAACTTCTTAAGTGCAGACATGACATTCAAAGGGAATGTGCATTGGAGCATTTCAGATTCAGATTTTTAGATTTGGGATACTGAACCAGCAAATATAATACAAATATTCCAAATGCTGAAAAAAAAATCTGAAATCCAAAGCACTTCTGGTCCCAACCATTTTGTGTAAGGAATACTCAGCTTGTAATCGTGCATATTTCAAAGCTGCAAAAAAGTAGATTTTTTACTTTCTTATCACAAAAAAATAAATGGATGAGGTGATGGGTATGTTAGCTTTATTTAAGGTTTCTATAATGTATACAAATATTAAAACATCACATTGTACCCCATAAATAGATGCAATTATGTGTCCCTTAAAAATAAAAATAAATAAAATAGATTTCAGCTTGTACTTATTATCATCCCAGAGACTTTTCTTTTCTTTTTCTTTTTTTTTTTTTTGAGACGGAGTCTTGCTCTGTCTCCAGGCTGGAGTGCAGTGGCACAATCTCAGCTCACTGCAGCCTCCGCCTCCTGGGTTCAAGTGATTCTTCCACCTCGGCCTCCCGAGTAGCTGGGACCACAGACACTTGCCACCATGCCCAGCTAATTTTTGTATTTTTGGTAGAGACGGGGTTTCACCATGTTGGCCAGGATGGTCTCGATCTCTTGACCTTGTGATCCGCCCGCCTCAGCCTCCCAAAGTGCTGGGATTACAGGGGTGAGCCACCGCGCACGGCGAGACTTTTCTTATATAGCTAACTTGGACAATCCCTTACATTAATGAAGCACCTAAGGTACGAGCTAATGCCTTTCAAAGTAATAAATGAAATGATCAATTTAAAAGTAAATGACGGCCAGGCGTGGTGGCTCACACCTGTAATCCCAGCATTTTGGGAAGGTTGGGCACAGTGGCTCACACCTGTAATCCTAGCACTTTGGGAGGGTGATGAAGGAGGACTTCTTGAGTTCAGGAGTTCAAGACCAGCTTGGGCAACATAGTGAGACCCTGTCTCTAAATAAAAAATAAAATAAATAAAAAAGTGAATGGCAAAAGGCAACCTTCAAAATCCCTCATATAACTTTCATAAAATTTAAGAAGTGAATGATGTGTTCATGAATAACAAAGAAATACATTTCACCTTCACTGATGAAAACACTAAGCAAGAAATAGCAGTACCTCAATGTAGGTAGCCCAACTCAAACAACCTGTCTAAAGCAGTCAGGTAATCTGGATCATGCTACAGTAACAAATAAACCCCAGTCATGTCAGAGGGAAGTGATCCCACTGATTACACTCACATTCACTTTGTTTTTGATAAATCCAGGCCCACTACCAATTTAATTACAAAGTAGGCTTGGAAACATAGAGGAGCCCAAGATACCAGTAAGCCCCAGCAGCCTCCAGCACACCATCCACTGGGCTCTAATCTGAACACCTATACACTCCACTTACAATTGGATTGAGACCCTGAACAGGAAAAATGGAAAGCCATTCTATCAATGAAACAGACAAGTATCTCACTATGGCAAGAGAGGTCATAAATAGAAAACTCAAGTGACTATAAATGAAAAGTAAAGCATTCCTTATATTAAAAATGGATGCATATATATATATACACACACACACACATCCTTTTAAAAACGTATATATGTGCATACCTGAAAGAGAGCATAATGTGTATTTGTGCTTTTCATATATACATTGGCTTGAAAAAAGTCAAGGTAATATTGCAAAGAGCCAGAGGTGGCCGTGCTGAAGAGGTAGGGAAGAGTGAAGAGGGAGATGGCATGTGATAGCTGATTCACCCTAGAGGTTCTAGAAACAACTGAGAAGCCCCCTAGCAAGGAAGGTAGAGAAGGGTCTCCAGTGATCTCCTGGAGCAAGCTCAAAAGATTGTTTGCTACAGTTAATGTGGTCCCATTTTTTTTAACCTGTAGGCCATGTGCAATGCCTCCTTGACTGTCTGAAAAATATCCAGCAGTGGAACCGGGGTTATGTTTTTTTGTTTTTGTTTTTTTTTAGATCCTCATTAGTATAGTGTTTAGTTAAAAAAAAAAAAAAAAAAAAACATGGTGAGTGGGGCAGAGTTAGTGGGAAGTACTGAAAGTGTTTTCAGAAGAGACATGTGATCTCTGATTTGCCTTAAAATAATCCAGGGAAGGAGGGACAGAGGAGTGTAAGGGATAATGCAGAATTGGCAATATGCTGTTAATTATTGAAACTGGGTGATGAATATGAGGGTTCATGAAGATAGTCACTCAGTTTTTTTTTACATTTTGAAAATTAACATAATATATTTATTTTTAAGAATCTCAAAGACTAGAGATTACAATGTACTTTTGAATTTAAATAACAAACATTTCATGTTCTATTTATACACCACAGTAGGAGCTGTTGTGTACGCTACTTAGCAAACATTCAGTAACTGCACAAATCATCTTGACCTTTCAAGGGAATTTTTAATAGCAAAAAAATCCCATATGAAAATCGAAGAAGCATACTGCAAAAATCCTGGCTAGCTTTAGTATGCTGGTTTGTTTGTCTTTTCATTGATTTTACAACTCTCAGATTTTAAATGATTTTAATGGTAAGGGAAAAATATATCTGGTATCATTTCCATTGTTCAAAAGGTCTCAAAAAATCATGTTGGCTTCCCTGCTGAAATAAAGCCAGTCTTCACAAAGCCACAGAGTCACTGCAAATGCTTTAGAGAATTTACATTAAAGCTTTACCCTTTTGCAAGATAAAGATGTGGACAAACTATATTGGGAACCTCAGGGAGGGTGTTAGTCCATTTTCATACTGCTCTGAAGTAACACCCAAGGCTGGGTAGCATATAAAGAAAAAGAGGTTTAATGGACTTACAGTTCCACATGGCCAAGGAGACCTCACAATCATGGTGGAAGGCAAAGGAGGAGCAAAGGCACGTCTTACATGGTGGCAGGCAAGACAGCGCATGCAGGGGAACTGCCCTTTATAAAACCATCAGATCTCATGGGACTTATTCACTATTACGAGAACAGCATGGGAAAAACCCACCCCCATGATTCCATTACCTCCCACCGGGTCCCTCCCACAACACATAGGGATTATGGGAACTACAATTCAAGATGATATTTGGGTGAGGACACAGCCAAACCATATTAGGGAGTAAACTTGTTTTTCCTATGTTCTCTAGAAACCATTCAATTCCACTCTATGAGAAAAGGTGATCCAGATCAAGCTTGTGTCATTTAAGGGTTTGTTTTAGAAACCTCTATAGAATGGTTTCATAGCTCCTGCATTTAAAATGACTGAAAAATAAAATTTTAAGATGAAGCAAATATGTTGAAAGGATAACAGTTTAAACCATATAGTGACAATTGGAATATATTCAAATAAGAAAGAAACCCAAATCACAAACTACAGAAGTAATTTGATTTGACATCAATTATGTAAGCAAATATGTTTTTTCATAAGACTATATTTGGCTTATGTGATTTTGAATTTGCAACACTAAAAATTGTAAGGATTTATATTCAAGTGATAGAACTTTTATTCAAAATAAGACTGGAAATGAACTAAAATATGGAAGACATAGTCTCAACACATTTTTGTAACTATCTGTCCAAATTGCATGTGACTAGAAGACAAGAAGAAATAGCAAGGAGGCAGGGATTACAGGCACCCGCCACCATACCCAGCTAATTTTTTGTATTTTTTTTTTTTTGTAGAAATGGGGTTTTGCCATGTTGGCCAGGCTAGTCTCAAACTCCTGACCTCATGATTCGCCCACCTTGGCCTCCCAAGGTGCTGGGATTATGAGAACAGCATGGGAAAAACCTGCCTCCATGATTCAATTACCTCCCACCAGGTCCCTCCCATGACACATGGGTCAACTTTCTGACTCAAGAGAGGACAGAGAGTCACACAAGAACTTCATGACCCGTGGCCCCTGGGGGCTGAGGGTCTGCTGACTTTAGTTTTGTGGGGTTCATCCACAGATACTTTGCAGAATGTCTGGTGATGGGAATAGGTGATAAACGGAGAAGATATGTAGGTTTATCTCTGAGGCATGATTACAAAGCTTGTGGGTGATAGATATAAAATGACACATGGGGATTATGGGAGCTACAATTCAAGATGAGATTTGGGTGGAGACACAGCCAAACTGTAACAGGGAGTAAACTTGTTTTTCTAAGTTCTGTAGAAACCATTTAATTCCCTTCTATGAGAAAAGGCTAGCAGCCCAGGAACCTCAGCCCAGGAATCTGCAGAAGATGCTAGAAAGACAGTTTAACACCTACAAACTGCCTCTAATAGCTGTGGCTCCATGATCTCATTCCAAATTCCCAGGAGAGAGGATCTGGCCCAGTATAGATATGGTCTCCATCTCAAGATCCATCAGCCCTACTGGACGCGATGGCTCTTGCCTGTAATCCCAGCACTCTGGGAGGACGAGGTAGGCGGATTACTTGAGGTTAGGAGTTTTAAACCAGCCTGGCAAACATGGTGAAACCCCATCTCTACTAAAAAATACAAAAATTAGCCGGGTATGGTGGCACATGCCATAATCCCAGCTACTTGGGAGGCTGAGGCAGGAGAATTGCTTGAACCCCAGAGGCAGAGGCTGCAGTGAGCCAAGATCATGCCACTGCACTCCAGCCTGGGCAACAGAGGGAAACCCTGTCTCAAAAAAAAAGAAAGAAAGAGAAAAAAAAGATCCATCTGCCTAGACTGTTCTGTAGGTAGTAAGACAAGCTTAAGGGGTTGTCCAGCACATATTTTGAGTGATTGCAACTTTTTGGGTTTTTTGTGATGGAGTCTCAATCTTTCGCCAGGCTGGAGTGCAGTGGCGGGACCTTGACTCACCGCAGCTTCTGCCTCCAGGGTTCAAGAGATTCTCCTGCCTCAGCCTCCCAAGTAGCTGGGACTACAGGCATGTGCCACCACACCCAGCTAATTTTTGTATTTTTTAGTAGAGATGGGGTTTCACCATGGGGTTTCACCTCCGGGTTCAAGTGATTCTCCTGCCTCAGCCTCCTGAGTAGCTGGGACTACAGGCGCGTGCCACCACACATAGCTAATTTTTGTGTTTTTTTTAGTAGAGATGAGGTTTCACAATGTTGGCCAGGATGGTCTCGATCTCTTGACCTCATGATCCGCCTGCCTCAGCCTCCCAAAGTGCTGGTACTACAGGCATGAGCCACCCCACCTGGCCGAGTGATTGCAACTTTGAACAAGCTTATAGGATTCCCAAATCAGCTATGACATCTGAAGCAGACAGCCCTGAGTTAGATGTTTGAGGCCTGACATTTTTATATCTATCTCCCACAAGCTTTATAATCACACCTCAGAGATAAACCTACATATCTTCTCTGTTTATCTCCTATTCCCATCACCAGACATTCTGCAAAGTATCTGTGGAAGAGCCCCACAAAACTAAAGTCTGGAGGCAACAGACCCTCAGTCCCTAGGGGACACGGGCCATGAAGTTCTTCTGTGACCCTCTATCCTTTCTTGAGTTATGCCAGTTGACCCAGTGTGGGTCATCAGATACCCACCCACACTGATACATGGATATTTTTACCTGTAAGTTATCAAGAAAATATATAGATTGTGTGAAGTTGCATAAAAATAGTTGAGCGAAATGTGACCAAATGAAATGAATAAAACATTTCTT
Source organism: Cheracebus regulus (assembly GCA_963574635.1). NCBI lineage: Eukaryota > Metazoa > Chordata > Mammalia > Primates > Pitheciidae > Cheracebus > Cheracebus regulus. The sequence continues at coordinate 7,071 of CAUYQU010082204.1, read as the reverse complement.
GAAAGAAATGATCAAAGCAGGTGATATTACCAATGTCACACTGCATTTCTGAATTCTATACTAAATCTGCTCTCTTTGCTTCTGCGAGCTGGATTTAAGGCTTTCATCTGTGACCATTTGGCCAGAGGATCATGTTCTGAAGGATATATTTTTGAAGTTTCCATTTGAAGAGAAAGCATTATTACCATCAACACCATCCCAGGAGAACATGCAGTTAATTTTACACCGAGTTTTGTTGAAGAACAAGTTTGCTGGATTAAAAAATAAGCTTATGATCAGCAAATAAAATCCAGGTACTATTGCTTCCTTGCTTCCTTTTTTCTATTTTTGCCTTGTCTTAAAAATATCTGCACCTGATTATTATTATTATTATTATTTTCCGAGGTGGAGTCTCGCTCTGTCACCCAGGCTGGAGTGCAGTGATGCGATCTCAGCTCACTGCAACCTCCTGCCACCAGATTCAAGCAATTCTCCTGCCTCAGCCTCCCGAGTAGCTGAAATTACAGGCATATGCCACCACGTATGGCTAATTTTTTTGTATTTTTAGTAGATACAGGGTTTCACCATATTGGCTAGACTGGTCTTGAACTCCTGACCTTGTGATCCACCTGCCTCAGCCTCCCAAAGTGCTGGGATTACAGGTGTGAGCCACTGTGCCCGGCTATTTTTAACAACTTATTAGTATCTGTAAGATCTGTTGCCCCACATGCATTCTTTGCTACCCCTGTAGATAGGCAGAGTGAAGGAGGGGAGAGGGCGAAAAACAGGAGGCAAAGGAGGGTCCCTTAGGACCCTGGTTGTTAGCCTGGGCCAAACTAGAAGTTAAGAGAAGTTTGCCTCCCCTCTCTCTCACCCACCCCTCACCTTAGACTCTTCCCCAACATCCACAGACATACCTTAGGAACCTCATTCTCTCATTCCGGCCTACTTTCTCCCTTTAAAAAAAGAAATAAAAGTTCAAATTCATATGCCCTTAGATGTAAGTACATTCACATGTCACTCCTGCTCATGAAATCTACAAGGAACACTCAGACCCACAAGAATGAACCTGAGGAGTGTAATTTAGACCATATAAAATCTGAGCAGGTGGGAGACTTGGGGTTCAGGGCTACCTCCAGCCCCTCCTCAGAAGCCACACTCCAGCATGGAGCAAATCCCACTGGCTTCTACTTCTGATCGCAGAGAAAGTGCAGTGTTCCTCAGTTCTGTCTTCACCTCAAAACCTCCTCCTTTATAAAAAATTAGCCAGAGGGCCGGGCATGGCAGCTCATGCCTGTAATGCCAGCACTTGAGGAGGCCAGTAGTTTGAGGCCAGCCTGGGCAACAAAGAAAAATCCTGTCTCTACCAGAAAATTTAAAAATTAGCTGGATGAGTGGCACATGCCTCTAAGTCCCAGCTGCTCAGGAGGATGAAGCGTGAGGATTAGTTGAGCCCAAGGAGTTAGAGGCTGCAGTGAGCTATGATCACGCCACTACACTCCAGCCTGGGTGACGGAGGGAGACCCTTTCTCTAAAAAGAAAAGAAAATCTTCTTCTTTTCTAAGCAGTTTTGGCCAAAAGCCAGGTTATAATTCTGCTTAGTTTACCCATCGGAAATGGGCTGGGCTTTTAGATGCATGAAATCACAAGGGGAGGGGGAAATGAACGCCTTTGGGTTTTAGGAAATCGGGGAACCAGAGAGTTCATGACATTTTCAAATTCCTTCTCCCGGAGGCAAGATTCAGAGCTCATCGCTCCGTTCTTGGAATACAGCCTGCCCCTTCACTCTGGGATGCAACGAGCATTCTCAGGGGCACAAGAGCCACCAGGTGGACTCTTCTTTGCTAATGCTTTTTAAAGGCAGGGAGTAGAACAATGGCGAATGGTGACATCTGGTGGAAATCCCAGCATCACAGCACTTCAAACCAGTACGACTTGAAGCTCTATTGGAACTAACTGAAGCTTGTGTACTGGAAGATGTCCTTTTTTACCAGTGAAAAGCTCATTCATATCACCCTTTTGACTAACACAGGTACAGACTGCCACCAAGCAGAATGATGACATAAAGGGCAATGTCTTTGAAATGCCAAGAACTGGTGTTTGAATTCAGAGCTAAGTTGGATTTTATTCTCTGAGTCTTTGTTTTATCTTCTATAAAATCAAGACAAGGCTGGGTGTGGTGGCTCACGCCTATAATCCCAGCACTTTGGGAGCCTCAGGCGGGTGGATCACCTGAGGTCAGGAGTTCAAGACCAGCCTGGCCAACATGGTAAAACTCTGTCTCTACTAATAATACAAAAATTAGTTGGGCACGGTGGTGCGCTTCTGTAATCCCAGCTACTCAGGAGGCTGAGGCAGGAGATTCACTTGAACCTGGGAGGCGGAGGTTGCAGGGAGCCGAGATTGCACCACTGCACTCCAGCCTGGCGACAGAGTTAGACTCCGTCTCAAAATAAATAAATAAATAAATAAAATAAAGACAGTAATACTTCTCACATATAATTTGAATGGATTGCTTTGAAACAAATCAAATGAGACAAGGCATGTAAAAATGCTGGCAAATTATAAAGACATAGGCTTTAAAAAAAAAAAAAAAAAAAACTCAGATATGGCTGGGCATAGTGGCTCATGCTTGTAATCCCAGCACTTTGAGAGGCCAAGGCAGGTGGATCACTTGAGGTAGGTCAGGAGTTCAAGACCAGCCTGGCCAACATGGAGAAACCCTATCTCTACAAAAATACCAAAAAAATTAGCCAAGCATGATGGCAGTTGCCTGTAATTCCAGCTACTCAGGAAGCTGAGGCAGGGGAATCACTTGAACCCAGGAGTCGGAAGTTGCAGTGAGCTGATATCGCACCATTGCACTCCAGCCTGGGCAACAGAGTGAGACTCCGTCTCAAACAAAACAAAACAAAACAAAAACCTCAGACACTTGTGAGTGTTTTTTAAAGTCTGCATCAGTGGGTCCAGCTTTTCGTTAGTCCTGTGCTATCTCCCGGGAACCCCTTGGAACCCTGTGGGCTGGGTTTGTAGTCAGTTTCTCCATAATAGTTGTTCACCTAGTTATTTCCATCTGCAGGTGGACCTTGAACCTACTGGGCACAGAATAAGAACCCAGTTAATATTGATTGGCCAGTTGATTAGTAGCTATAAAAATGCATTATTTCCCTAATTTTTTTCTACCGTGTGGATGAAACAAGATTTCATCTGATTAAGGTCAGAGATCATACAGTATTTCTTGACGTCTTCAAACTGAAATTGCTAAAATCTTTCTTCAGACAAATGTTTCGTAAGCCCTGAAAGAAATTAATGACTGCTAAGAATCCTGAATGGCCCCCAAAATGTTTAATTTCAAGGCAGTGCCAACCTCCAACTTACCCAAGAAAAACATCCCTTTAACATGCCAAGCAAAGCAGTCTAATTCAGTCGTGTCCAACTCAAAGAAATCAATGCCCACTAACAAGTTCTCCCAGCAGCCAGGCCAGAGGAGGGAGAAAGCCTTAGAATGACGGGGCCCCGCGTGGCCTGAGCAAAACTCACACAAAGCCCAGTTTATTAGGAACCAGTGGAAAAGCTATAAAGCCCAGGCAGCCTTCCTGAGCCTGTCACAAATTGTCCACTTTGGAGAGAACAATGTCTTCCCTGTTCTTGCCATCTTGTTTGTTGATTTTCAGGCTTCATCAGTGTGAAATCGGGAGATCCGGCCCAGGACCGTGGGGACAAATGGAGTGGCCCTCTTGTGCCACGCCTTCTCTGAACACCCATTTTAACAAACCCCATAACCTCAGGGTCAGCTCATGCAATTGCGGCAGCCTCTATCCCACAGTCTCTCACCTCTGTAACGGAGGAAGAGATGAGATGCATTGTTCAGAAATTTAAAACTACATCGATTAAAAAATATTTTTATTACAAAAGTGTTAAACATAATGGCATAATAAAACCTTATGTGCCCATTACCCAGCTTCAACCATTATCAGCTCCAGATTATGCCATTTTGAAGTTCATTCATTTAACAGATATTCATTAAGTACATGTTATATCCCAGTATTGCTTGGGTTTTCTCGTTTGTTTGTTTGTTTGTTTGTTTGTTTTTGAGAGAGTTTGCTCTGTCACCCAGGTATGCAGTGGCATGATCTCGGCTCACAGCAATCTCTGTCTCCTGGGCTCAAGCTATTCTCATGCCTCAGCCTCCTAAGTAGCTGGGATTACATGTGTGCACCACCATGCCAGGCTAATTTTTTCTATTTTTGGTAGAGATGGAGTTTCACTGTTTTGGCCAGGCTGATCTTGAACTCCTGGCCTCAAGCGATCTGCCCGCCTCAGCATTCCAAAGTACTGGGATTACAGGCGTGAGCCACTGCGCCTAGCCGACTGCTTAGGGTTTTGAGACACAGATCTGAATATTACAAAGTCCTGAGGCTCACAGAGCTCAGAGCCTGATGGGAAAACAGACTATCACAATACAGAGCACGCAGAAAACCCCCACGTGAGAGAGCTTCCCCAGGGAAATGGCATCTAAGCTGGGACTTGAAGGATAAATAGGAGAGGAGATTGCCCTGGGGGAGAGGAAGAAGAAACTGCAGAGGGGAGTGATTCAGGCAGAAGGAGTAGTTGACACCAAATCCCAGGAATGAGAATTAACAAGGAGATTTTAGGAACGGAAGGAACATGCATGTGAATGGTGCTTTGAGTACCAAGAATAGGTGGCAGAAAGATGGGTAGACAGAGTACCCATCGGCAAATCACAGGTCTTCCAGGCCATGTGAAATCACTTGAACTTCATCCTGCAGAGAAATAAGGAGCCCCTGTGAAGCTAAAAGGAAGGAAAGAACAGGACACATTTACCTTTTAGAAATAGGTATGGTGTCCTTAAATCTGCACGGTGGGGAATGGAGTGGAGTGGACAGAGGCGCTGTGTAGGGGCAAAGGCTGGAGCTGTTTAGCAGGCCACTGTCATTTAATTTAGAGAGCTGGAAAGTCACCGCTGGGATGTTGACAAGCATGCGCTTGGGGAGGCAGGTTGGATCTGGAGCTCCCTCTGGGGATTATGTTCTGCTTCTGTAAGGTGGAAGGTTTGGGGCTAGGATGTGTGTGTGTCCTAAGAGAGGGCACTGGAGAATGATTACGCATCAGAGAATGGGTCCCATGCTGAATCCAGACATAGGCTCAGTTAGAAGCCTGAAAGACCATCTTCACTAAACCCCATGGCACAGACCAGGAGACCGAGGCCCGGGATGGATCCAAAGTCACAAGGGAAATTTGTGGTTGGGTCTCCCTCTCCTGACCCTGCTCCGCTGCTCTGTGCTTTAGCCAACTGTCTCCCTTCATTTCACCAGGGCCTCAGGAGAGCCGCAGAGCCTGGGAAACTGTGACAACTCAAATGGTGGCAGTGTGAGACTTATCTCTTACGCCACTCAAAAAACAGAAGTTAGTTTTTTAAAACATTTATTCTAAGCAACTCTGTCCTCTACATTTCTCACGCTGCATTTTCATGCCTGCATCTGCTTCTAGCAGCTCTTGGGATTTGGATGAGACGGCTTTTCATTTCTTATAGTTACTAACATCCGTCTTCAAAAACCCTTAGGATGAAATATTACAGTATGAACCTTGTTGACTTGTTTTACAGACTAAATATTCTGAACTCCATGGATTTAATTTACCAAAGGTGTCTGGCATTATGTGAGGCAGATCCTGCTAATGTCTCCGCTTTGGTGTGTATTCTTTACTATGCAAAATGTCAGGGGCTTCTGTCATTTCTAATGCCCTGTTAACATCTAAAATACTGTTTCCTAACTTTAGGTAAATCTGACCACTATAGAAGTAGTATTCTTCTTTCTACCCCACCCCCAAAATAGGGTCTCAGATCACCAGTGCAGTGGTGTGATCCCAACTCACTGCAGCCTGAACCTCCTGGGCTCAGGTGATCCTTCTACTTCAGTCAGTCCCGGTAGCTGGGACTACAGGTGCATACCACTACACCTAATTTTTTGTAGAGACAGGGTTTTGCCACATTTCCCAGGCTGGTCTCAAACTCCTGTGCTCAAGTAATCTGCCCTCCTCAGCCTCCCAAAGTGCTGAGATTACAGGTATGAGCCACCGCGCCTTGCCAAAGCTGTGTCATTCTTTTTGTTATTTTTATATTATTCAGAGAACTAATCAATTTACTAAGTAAAGTGGAGAATTAGCAGCCATGTGACTAACTGAGCTAGTACCTATATTATTCAAGTCAGTAAATTCAACCTTCTGTGTAGGCTTGGAAATATGGGATTAGTAATTAGTCATTGAATTCCTATTATTTGCTGATTGTGAGAAGGATGACAAATCTAAATTTTGCTCTAAGACAATGAACGTGGTCAAAGGTACTTAACTACTCCTAGAAACTATCATAAATAGGCATTGGGAGAAAATGAACCAACAGTATCACTGTCATAGATTACAGTCGCCAGCATCAGTTAACAATGACTGTGTCTCCTGAATATGGTGTCAAGGAGCATGACAGCCAGGAGGTGGGGCTGGGGGGCCAGTTCTACTCCTTACTAGCACTAACAGAAATCATCCAGCCTCACTGCTCTGCAGTCTACTCATGGAATAGCTGGGAGCAGGAGGGAGTAATTATTGAAATAACATTTATAGGGACATTTTATAAATGTTTATGCCTCAGGGTACAAAAAGCCAATTTTTTTATAATAATGATAAATATACAAAACATAGTGGGTGTTTTTATAGGGTTCTGTCTACTATTGTCTAGGAATAGCTTCTTTGGTAAATACATATGTATGCCTATGTTAGGTATAGATATACATACTGAATTTTTAAAATTGTAAACCTCCATGATAAGAAAATATAGTAGTTTGGACAAATGCAATTTTTTTTTTCATTTTTGAGATAGAGTCTCCCTCTGTTACCCAGGCTGGAGTGCAGTGGTGCAATCTCTGCTCACTGCAACCTCCACTCCCAGGTCCAAGCAATTCTTCTGCCTCAACTTCCCAAGTAGCTGGGATTACAGGTACACACCACCACACCTGACTAATTTATGTATTTTTAGTAGAGACTTGGTTTCACCATATTGACCAGGCTGGTCTTGAACTCCTG
>CAUYQU010082202.1:0-68370 GCA_963574635.1 Cheracebus regulus | reverse complement strand
AGCCTTTTTGCACTGGTTTCTTCCCATTTTTGTGGATTTATCCACCTGTCATCTTTGTAATTGCTGACTTTCAGATTGGGTCTCTGAGTGGACGTCTGGCTTGTTGGTGATGAAGTTTTTTCTGTTTCTTAGTTTTCCTTCGAGGGGCGCCCCTTCCCCACAGAGCTGGGCCTTCCCGGGTTCAGCTGTGCTTGTCCTCAGTCCTCAGCGCTTCCAATTGCTGTTCTCCTTGTGGGGATGGGACCGGCCGAGCCCGACTAAAAGGGCATCCTGTCCCGTACACTCCGCACTGAGAAGCGCTGCGCTGGCCAAAAGAGTCGCGCTGGCGACCCGTGCGGCTCCTTCGCTGGGAATCTCCCAGTCTGTGGGCATCAAAAATTCGTCTGCAATTGCGGTATCCACTTGCTTTCACTGGGAGCTACAATCCTGAGCTGCTGCTACATGACCATCTTGGATCTCTCTCTGCATTTTTTTAAGTAAGGAAACATAGCTACTTTCTTTCTACTTTCTTTCTCTTCATAAATTTGTTGCAGAAATTTTCTTTAAGGGTCATAGAAGGACATCCAAACATGTATGAACACATTAATGAAATGTTGATGATAACCATGATTCCAGGTGCTACTCCTGTATGACTTTGATTTTCCATGTCCTTGAGATGACATCAAGATTACCTCTCAATAGTGGTGACTGCAAAAAATTCTGCATTCGTCACACATTTGAACTGTCACTGTCTATGTTTATAATCTGATATTTCATCTTCCACTGGAAAGTCTGAACAAGCACTGCTCATATTTACCAAAATCTCTGTCTATTCTAATTGGATAAGCTAAAGAAAAAACAGAGGCCTTTTGTTTATTTGTTTTTTATGCTTGATCATTCAGTCATCTACTCAAAAGATGGTGCCTCCCATGAGCCATGCCCAGAGTTAGGTGCTGAGGGCCTGAGAGCAGTTAAAACAAGGAAGATGTTTGCTAACAGTGAATTTCTCTTTTAGAGAAGAAGGAACCTAAAACAAGACAAAAAAGACAAATGAATAAAATAATTATAAATTATGAAAAGTACAATGAAGAAAATCAATGAAAGACTAAGATGTGTATAAGAAGGAGCATCTATATAGGATAGGCTATGTATACAAAATTGAAGATAAAGAGGATTTAAGGATGAAAGAACTTCCAAACAAAAGGAATAATATATGCTAAACTTCTTAAGTGTTATTGTTACTGTTGAGGATGATGATGCTAGTGTTAATTGTTTTTTTAAACAAATATCAGTGATTCAACTGTAAGTTCCAGAGCGTAGGGGAAATGATGGATTTCCAAAAGACAGCTGAGAGGTACTGCAAATATACTGTGATCCACACAGACATCACTTACATGAAATTTAGATTTACAAGGAAAGAAAGAAAAATATTTACATCAATTCCAAGAGGAAAAGAAAAGTAAAACAAACAAAACACTACTTATATAGAAGGAAGTATTCAGACACAGTAACTGAAAGTGTTTGCAAATTTTGGCTCAATTTGGCCCTTGACGTTGACTGACTAGCACTTTGTAGTGGATTCTTTCTTGCCATAAATATGCAATCAATCCATATTTAAACATAAAGGAAGCATTAAGCTTTTATTTTATCTTGCACTTATGTTCTTTCTCTTTTGCCCAAATGTCAACCCCATGCTGTTACTTAGAAGTGTAACATAAGAAGTTGTTTTTGAATCAAGTTCACAGTGTGAATACAGTTGAATATAAATGCCATCTACAGAAAAATTGATTATAGGGAAACCATTAGAGCTGTGACGGGCTAGTTTAATGTTGCTCTGTCATTTGATTACTAGAAAATGATTTGGTGTTTGGAAATTGCCTGAGGGATTTTAAAAATTAGAAAAAGGCTTGTTTGTTGAGTTTGCCATTGGCAAACTTGGTACAAATATCATGATATCTGTTTTGTGCTATCCATGTGACAGTATTTTGGTTTGTCAAGGTGATAGGAATTTTAATTTTATTATAGATTTCTGCAATCCAGTTTGATCAACTACATCAAATGAGAATTGTTAACAGTGCTCATATTAAGGTGATGGCCGTCTAAAGCAGCTTTCAGAAGCTTTTATTTTTCAATATCAGACATAAGGGAATGATACTGGAGAAACATCCATGGATAAAGATAAGAATGTACTAAGAGATATTCCAAGATAATTAACTGAGACTCTCCCATTATATCTCCCTTTCTAAAAGCATCTAAAGAATCCAAGTAAGAGTAATATTACTAAGGGGAAATTTTGAACATACACTAATTATATCTAAGATGTGAATCATTTGCAAACTTTAGAATTGTGTTATTAGTAACAAACCATTTCGAACACAATTGAGAAATTGATTATGTCATAACACCACAGTGGAGAACTACTACTCTCAGAAAGAGAATTAACAGTTACAGAGCTTTTTAATACGTACTACTAACCAAATGAGGAACATTTCATATTTTATTTCATATCTCATAAAGTAGGAATTATTTGTTTCATTTTATAATGGGAAAATACAGCTCTTGGAAGAGGCTGGATACAAATTCAAGTCTCTCTGACATCAAAGCCCAAGTCTTTTTATCTCCCAAAACGCAAGACAAGAAAAGCATTCTAAATAATCTGTATAATTGGCTATTTATAACAAGGTACTAATTCAGGATGCAACTCTTCTTATTTTATGCCCAGGGAATGCTGTGCTTCTGTTTTGGTAGATGAGCAAACAAATGCAAACATGTAAATGACAAAGTTACTGCCAATATCACAAACTGCTCCTTTACACAGCTGGAACGAATCAGTTCTGTCTCCCAGCATGTTGATTTTTTCATTGGATTTATAGTGTTGAAACAATACATTTTCCTAAAACAAATAAACAAAACATACAGAAATACATAAAACATTCAGAATCCACACTGCCAATGACATTGAAGTGGTGAATTTATATTTTCTCTGTATTGATTGTATGATGTGTAATGTTGGTACTGAGTTTTAAAGAACAAAGATAAAAAGAAAGGTATCTAGAGTATACTAGATATTACAATTGCAATATCCTGTGAGAATTTTGATATTATCTCTTTTATAGATGAGAAAAAGATTTAAAAGGTCACTGGAAGATACGTTGAGGAAGGATAGTTACACAGTCATTATGGCTGCCATTCAGACCTTTAGAAATAAATATGTTGATAAGCATTATAATTGACAAGTACATTGTACATTGACAAGCAATATATTGAATGCTTACTAAGCTAAAAGCTTTCAGGTCTTTAATTATGGGTTTATATTGTCAAGAAATGCATCAGGACATGGTCAGTCCAATTAGCCTGTCCATCTTATAAATAGGTATGGATTGCTATGAGTCTGACCATGGCAATTGGCCTTGATCATAGGACAACATAATGAATGGATTGGTGTATTGTGTCACCTATGGATCTGCCCAGAGTCCAGTGCATAATTAGTACAGCCTGAGAAGATCACCACAGGAACCTGAGCAGTTTTCTTTAGCCATCTTATTGTACAGTCATTTATTCAAAATACATGAATTGTATGTCTCCTATATGCCAGGCACTGTGCTAGGGGTTGGTAATATAGAGCTGAATAAGACACATGCCCTCAAGAAATTTAAAGAAACATATCACCAAGAATAAATATAATCCAATGTGATAAATCCGTAATGAAATATGAACTGAGCCTCATGTGAGCATACAGGGAAACATTTCTCTAACACATCCCAACTGTACTCTATGTGGCTGAGTAAATAATAGTGATATCTCAGTGGATTTAGGGTGGAGAGAGAATGCATGGTAAAATAATTGAGACACCTGGATTCAGCAATATGTGACTCTTCCAGTGACATGTAGGAGATTAAACAGCAGTTGAGTCAAAACTCTGAAAGAAATAGTTTTCATTTCTATCAGTGTTATAATGAATTAAATATTACGCTCATTCAGCCTCACAAATTCAAAAAAGATACCAAATACATGTAGTTGGGCAGTTTTATCTTTGCTTCTGCTTTCCAGATGAATTATTTTAAATCTCTCCAGTTTCTTAAATCTCAAAAATAGTCATGTGGGCTCAAATCTTTCAAAAGCAGCAAGTTTTTCTGGAGAAACACTACACAGGAAAGCAACAGACCAAGATTCATTAGCTGCATGCTTTTGGATAGGTTGCATGAATCCCAACCTGGATTCTAGTATGTAAAATTCTCTAGCTGGACTACGTCCATTACTTTAGAGACCTGATTCTAAATCTTTCATTTCTTATCTTCCACCAACTCTCACCCAGGCAACATTAATTTCAGAAAACTGAAAGTCGCAGTTTAGATTTGAAGTTGACTCCCTTTGGGATGATCAATGACTTTGTGATGAGTTTTCCCTTTTCTGGGTTCCCAAAAGCTCCGTTTATGTTAAATGGCATGCGTCTTTCACATTGTCCAGACAAGTTGATTAAGGTAAGATAGACATATGACCAAATGAAGTTAATCATCAGCTTTTTGGGGGGAAATCTAACTTGACTATCTCTGAACAGAGAAGGTTTCAAATTTCAGGTGTGGTGAACAGTCATGATTTCTGCCATGTACAGTGAGAATGACAGAGGGGTGCTCTCTAGCAAGATGAGCATGCAGCAGACCCTGTTTTGACAAGCAGAGTGAAGACCCTGGCTTTGTGACATTTTTTGTCTCTCCTCAGACTCTGCTGCAATCTGCCATGAGTTATAAGAAATATACTTGATAATTTACTACAAATATTTTGCTTAAAATATCTTGAGTTGGTTTTGTTACAATTAGAAACTTAACTTGTGAACTAATACAATGTTAAAAAATAAAGAATTTTAAGAATGAACATCTCTGTGTTGATATATAAAATGTTTGCAACTTGAATTTACCAAACATGCTCATTGATTGATGGCCAAATGGAATCCTAGATAAAGACACTCTCTGTCTGTTTATATATGATAAAGTAAACAAACTCAACAGCAATGATTAATAAATTAATACTGGACATGCAGCAAGCCATTATTAATTCATAAGCCTGTCACAAAGGCATTCCCAAATGATCAGATGTGAATAAATTTGCTTACTGTGATTAGAATTAATATCTTTCAAATGACACTGAAAACATTTTAGCTCCTTCTATGCAAATCATGGAAGACTTATTTTTTCTCTTCATGTTGACGCATCATACAGTGATCATGAGCTAATTAATATTTATTTGGATCTTTGACTATCTCTTTAAAGCTCCAAGTCAACCACCAGCAAACATTGCCTGGAAGCTGACCAACTCTAAATTATGTTTGAACTGGGAGCATGTAAAAACCATGGAAAATGAGTCTGAAGTTTTGGGGTACAAGGTGAGTATTTAGTTTTTCATTTAATCACACCAGTTAAGTTACTAAGGAATGAGACATGTGACACCCAAATAGAAAACAAATTGTATCCATATGGAAACATTGGAATCTTTTTCAAGATTATTTTGAAAATGTCATTTTTGGTTTCTAATTTTCCATTGAAGAAGTTTTATATTCTGATGTCCAGTAGTGTATTAGGGAACATCAAAAAATAAAATTCCATAGGATGTAACATTTTTTCTTCAAGCGACACCCCTTGCCATCATAAGATGATGGCATATGTGGGTAGTAGATATGATGAGAATGAGACCAAAGAATGTATCTAAATAGAGTTTTTAGAACTTAGGCTATAGTATGATGTGATCTTTTAACAACATAAAAGGCATCTAACAAGAGTGTAGTCAAATACCCAGAGCAAATCATTTCCATCGGTGATAATGGGCATCATCTCTTGGCAGACATATAGTCAACATTTGACTTGGGTCCAAACTAAACAGTGACTTTTCATAGCAAGCTCCAGTGATAATAGCCTCAAGCTATTTAACTAATAGAGATAAATCTACTCCCCTTCCAGAGGCATTGGCCAAACGAAAACCAAAAAACAAAAAAAACAAAACTCTTTTTCTTAACAGGAGCAACTGAATTTAAAGGAAAGGCATTACCTGGATGTTTCCATCTGAGGAGTACAACATTTACGATGATGTGTCTTATGTCTTACAGTGTTCCAGAACAGTTGTGTGAACCTTAGAGAAGCAACATGTCCATGTTAACTTGATACTTCATTTTATTCAGATTCTGTACCGGCAAAACAGACAGAGTAAGACTCATATTTTGGAAACAAACAATACATCAGCAGAGCTTCTGGTTCCGTTTGAAGAAGACTACTTAATTGAAATAAGAACAGTCAGCGATGGTGGGGATGGAAGCAGCAGTGAGGAAATTAGGATTCCAAAAATGTCAAGTAAGTTGAATCACCCTTGTTGTAGTAGATTTTGAACTGAGATAGCTGCAGCATGAAATTCAGCTCCATGAAACCTTCCAGTTATGGTTTAAATGTTGGGTGATAAGATACGTTTTCAATTGTGAGCAAAAGATGATGAGCCAATTTTTTTAAAGTTATTCTCCAAAATTGTAACATGCTTATATATTAAATGGTTTTATGTTTCCTCTCTTGAAAACCAAAAAAATAAAAATAAAAGGAAAATTAAAAAAAAAAAATGACTTTGTGTCAGTAGAGCATAATTCTATCATTCATTCTATTGGCACAAAAATCAGAAAGTTTTTTCATAGATTCTTTCAGGTCTCTTACAGTAGGGATGGCAAATATGAAGCACATGCAAATATACTCTTTCCCATGTTCATAGCTGACATCACTAATCAAGTGTGGCATTCATAAGGAACAACTTTCAAGTCCATCTCAATACAATTTTCTAAGCCAACCAACATCAGTCAGTCAGGGTTAGCATGCAATAATAATGTATTATTTTTGCATTAGAAGAATCACTTACTCATCTGCCTGAAGCTGTGATTGAGTGAAAGTCATTAGCATCCAATGTTGGCCAATCCTTTAGGCAGACATTGCCAATTTAGGGATTTTTCTTTTGTATTTTTATACTTAAAGCAGGCATCTTAGGATAAAGAAAGGGTAAGGCACTTGCTAAAATTAAATATAATGTGAATATGACAAGTATAATAAAACATGTTACTAGAAGAGAAATGTTAGCATAAATTTGGGGTTTTGAAAAATTAATCTAGCAGGCAATACTTTATCTCAAGATATTTTTGTCTTATTTTTATATTTTGCAGGTTTGAGTTCCAGAGGAATTCAAGTCTTAGAACCTAGCATGCACTTTCTGTCATTTGTTATTGTGATTTTTTACTGTTTTGCTATTCAGCCACTTATCCAATGAATAAAACCATAAATATTTGAGAGTTTTTTGAAAGCAAAATATTCTGTAAATATGCTCTCCAGTCTCTGACACAAGACACATTCTTAATACAGACTTGTTTGGAAAGAAAAAAAATGTATATTATTAAAATCTTGTAAATATCTATGGTACATTAATAAAACAATTTTAAACACTTTTGAATTTTAAAGTTCGCACATGATTACATGCATTCGTAGGTGCCACATTAATCTGGAGAGTTGTAACTGCTGTGTCTTTTAAGTGACTTACATGGAAAGTATAAATAATTCTCCGGTGATGATGAATACAAAATTGGCTCATAGTTTATAGCTCACATATACATTTTTATGTGGTCCAGGCAATTTCTTCAGTATTTAACATTTCCACTCTACTTCAAAATAAAATATAATTATTTATTTATAGTTGGGATTATTTAAAAATATAAAGTATTCCAAAGCATGGTGTGCTTTTATCTCTGAATCAAGTTGGAACAAGAAATATTTTTACTCAATATCATTTCAATATACGTCATGTTCTTCTCAGCTAACTTTTCAGTCGGTTTAGTCACAATAATGGCAGGTACTTTATAGCAAAGAAAAATAAATGGAGGGAAATGAGTACCCATCTAAAATAATCTTCTAACAACTCTGGTATATAATAAGCAATTGCTCATGGCAAAGTTTAACATTTGAACTGTTGCATGAACAAATCTCAGGTAATTATTACAAATTGATTGCAATGTATGTGGCCTTATTTTTATAATAAAACAATCTGGGAACATAATTATTTGATCAGGTTTCCTACACTTTGGTCAATATATTATTTTTTGCCAATTTTCTCTGCAGCTATGAAAATAATTCTACATGAACCAGTGTTTAGAAAGTTTTTACGGGTTGACTTTTCTGTAGAGTGAGCCTGTTTCAGTCAGTGGCCTCGCTTCTTAGAATTGGAGAAAGCAGTCTGGAGAAAGCAGTCTGGGAGAAGGTAAGGTTAGTGACCCAGCCCATACAATGCTATGCTACCACCCCTCTCCTCTACAAACAGCCTTGAGGAATCTGTTCCTGTTGTCATCCTTCCCTGGCTCCAAGCCAATCAGATTTGTTGTCCTATAGAGCTAAATGTGAGAAATGCTCAAGTGAGTTTTATCTTCTTAACATGGTGCAACCTCTTAAATGTGTTGAGAATATTGGAACTATTCTCACAACCCTCAAATCATACAATCCTCAATATGGGCTTTTGTCATTTTCATGTCTGAAGTATTTTAAAACTCTTTAAAATACCCCATGTAGTCAGCAGCAGATGGACAATGGCTTTCACAGTCCAGAACTTGCTCCTTGCCTAAACAGTGTGTCAGGCACACAGTGCAAATTAATGAGCCTTATTGCCATATGATCTGACTGTGCTTTTGTGGAGCAAAATAAATAAGGAACAGCAAATAATATTTGGAACACCCCTGTTCACAGCTGCCTGGCCAAAACACATCTGAATTAACCAGAGATAACAGTCCTGGCATATGGTCTTAATGGTTTCCTTAATTTTGTGAGAGACAAGATTTATGTCCTCTTCCCCAAAGAAGAGATTGAGGGTTAAATATACTATGAGATTTTTGTTTCCACTGATTAAGTGAATTAGATACACAGCCATTTGTGTGTGAGTTCAAAAGTTAAGTCAGTTTTTATCAATAATTCTTACATATTTGCAGGGTGCTATTTATTTCATGATTTTTGGAATATTAAAAGTCTGTATTTGCTGTCTAACATATCTAACATATTATTTATCTTTTTACCAATTCACTAAATTTTTCAGACCATACTTGGTCATTTAAGCAGCATGGGCTTTGGTGTGATTTGAATCTCTCCTCTTAGTGAAAACTTGAACAACTTTTTTTAACATCTCCATTTCACTAATATCAGAACTATAGAGTGTGATGTACATAAAATATTTGGCATGCTGCAGGGAACATTGTAAGTTGTCAATAAATGAAGCTGCTATTATCTTCTACTATGAATTAAATCTGAAATGAAATAAGTTATTACATTTAAGTATCCAATATACTATAAAAATAATTTCAACCTTTGTTTGTGTCAAAATCCAAACCAACTTCAATGAATTGAATACCTACTCTCTATACTAAATGGCACTAATGGATAAAAACAATAGTGGTTCTAATAACCCATTTCAGGGAAACATTCTACATGATGTATATACTCTTCTGATATTCAAGAAGGATTTCCAGTGCATCCTGTATTGACTGAGTACACTGCTGTTATAAACATGATATGTCATTTCCATACTTACTACAAAAAAGGGAGACTATGTGATTGTACCTGGAAATGGCTGGAGAAGGAACCAGAAATAAGGTTTAGAAAACTCAACACAGTGGAAATATGACACTA
The DNA here is from genome assembly GCA_963574635.1 of Cheracebus regulus. Lineage (NCBI taxonomy): Eukaryota > Metazoa > Chordata > Mammalia > Primates > Pitheciidae > Cheracebus > Cheracebus regulus. The sequence goes on along the minus strand of CAUYQU010082202.1, from coordinate 58,711 downwards.
TAAAGCTATGGACTGCCTAGATCATGTAGACTTCAAACTCAGCTTCATTTTCTCTCTTTTGTTCATACTCTAATTCTCCCTGCTCAGTGTCCTTTTTCTATCAATACAGCAGAGAGTGAGGTGGGCATGACTGCTATCTTTAAAAACAAATGCAGATGGTGAGGGATGACCTGAAATCTCTGTGGATTCTGAATTCAGTAACATAATTATTACTTCTCATAAGTAAACCTAGTATTTTTGTGTTTTTATGTATTGCCAGTCTTGAGATGCAAGTTGGAGTATACACTCCTGTATTAGTCCATTTTTATACTGCTATGAAGAAATACCTGAGACTGGGTAATTCATAAATAAAAAGAGTTTTAATAGACTCACAGTTCCACATGGCTGGGTAGGCCTCATAATCATGGTGGAAGGTGAAGGAGGAGCAAAGGCATATCAGACATGGCAGCAGGCAAGAGAGCGAATGTGCAGGGAAACTGTCCTTTATAAAACCATCAGATCTCATGAGACTTGTTCACTATCATGAGAACAGCATGGAAAACATCCACCCCCATGATTCAATTACTTCCCACAAGTTCCTTCCCTTGACATGTGGGGATTAGGATTATGAGAGCTATAATTCCAGATGAGATTTGTGTGGGAACACAGTCAAACCATATCAACTACCTGGGTATAATTATTACTTCATATACTATAGAACTACATGTTGAATTCAGCAGAGATTTTGTTCAAGACAGCCATTTCTCTGTTGAGGTCAATACTTACATCAGTCAGGGTTCTAGAGAGAAACAGAGCCAATAGGGTGTACGTGTGTGTATGTGTGGTGTGTGGAGAGAGAGAGAGAGAAAAGAGAGAGATAAATTATAAGGAACTGATGCATGTGATTATGAGACTGAGAAGTCCAGATGCAAGAGAGCCTATGGTGTAATTGGAGACCGAGCTCAAGGCTAAGAGCCAGGAGGGTCAATAATGCAAATTCTAGTCTGAGTTAAAATCCAAAGTCAGGATGAAACTTATGACCCAGCTCAAAGACAATCAGGCAGAGAAGAATAATTGTTTCTTACTCAGCCTTCTTGTCTATTCAGGCCTTCACCAGTCTGGATGTTGCCCCCCAGCAATGGGGAGCACAGTCTGCCTTACTTCATCTACCAATTTGTGTATTAATCTCATCCACAGAAACCATCACAGACACAGCCTGAATATGTAACTAAATATCTCAGCACCAAATGGCCCAGTTGAGTTGACATAAAATTTACTATCACAGTACTTTTGGGCTGAGATTAAATAATTCAATTCTGCTTTCATCAGTTTTTGGAACAAAATTATTTAAATGTACTTCTCAGTTTATTCATTTGTAAAACGATATGTTGGGATTACAAGAGCTCAGAGTTCTTTTAAAACTCTATAATTTTATACTATTGTGCATAATGTGTGACTTCTTTGGGTATAAGATAGGGTTTCAGAACCCTTCGCAACCCACGCATACTCTGCAATGCTTTCCCTTTTTTTTCCCTGTGTTTTTACCAGTCGTTCTGTGCTTTTTAAACTGGAGTTTACATTACTAAAATGGAGCATACTTTTTCAAACTACAAAGGACCCTCAGGGTTTCTAACCCATCTCTACACTCCATTGAGAATCACTGGTGTATTGTAGTAGTTCCCAAGGGCATGGCTATGATAAAGTTTTCACGGATCAGTGAAAAAAAAAAAAAAAAAGACAAATATATAATGTATGGTGAGATGTTCACAATGAATAATTTGTGAAATATGGCTTTCCTCCATTGTGAAATGCTCATTCTTTGGGGAAACAAAGTTGAGAATGGATCACAGTTTATTTTATGTGCTCTGTTTTAAAACATTTTACTGGGGAAAAAGAGTAGCTTACTTTATATCAAGTTCAATTATTTTTATTCTTAAAAATGTTTATCTTCTAAGGAAAATCAAAAGTTGAAAACTACTAATGTTAAGTCTTTTTATACTTATTTCTTTAATCTCATAATCATCAAATTAACAATTTGACTTTGTGTGTTAAACTATAGTTTATGTGCCAAAACACCAAGAGTTGTGAGTTCTATGGAATTATTGTTTATGTACACAAATCTAGTCATAATTCTAGGAAATATAGCCTACCACTTATAATAAGCCATGAATATAATTAGATTGCAAGAAAAATAGAATGTCAAAATCCTGACTTTTTAAATTTCTTAAAATTTGGAGATTATTTGCTTTCTACTTTTCTGTGTTAAAAATTCTTTCATGAAATTATATATAGTTAGCTGTTAGGCTTTCTTTAATGTCTTTACAAATAACTTTAGCAAAATAATTTTATTTTAACAAATAATTCTTATTGAATTATAAATTTATTTTCTCCATTTTTAAAAAATATTATTGTTCTTAACAGTGCTTGGCATGGTCCTGGGCAGAGAATGATGCTTAAAATACATATTTGCTTTCTGGACTCATTTATACAGCCAACTGTTGGCAATTTGTTTTCCCTCGGTTTCCTTAAGAAAACAAGGGCTGGGCATTACGGCTTACGCCTGTATCCCAGTACTTTGGAAGGCCGAGGCTAATGGATCACTTGAAGTCAGGAGTTTGAGACCAGCCTGACCAACATGGTAAAACCCCATCTCTGCTAAAAATACAAAATTAGCTGGGCATGGTGGTGCTTGACTGTAATCCCTGCTACTCAGGAGGCTGAGGCAGGAAAATCACTTGAACCCCGGAGGTGGAGGTTGCAGTGAGCCGAGATCACACCTAAACTCCAGATTTTGGTGAGTCAATAATACATCCCTGAAATAAAAATAAAATCCTTGGAATATTGTCATTTGAGAAAACATCAGAAATGCTGTTATGTTGCTATTTTAAAACACATACTTTAAAATCTGGTTAGATGTGTCTTAGAAAAGACTTATTTTGTTTGGAGTAAGGCTCTGGGGGGAAGCTCACTCAATGACTCTTTAAATAAAGATAGCAAGTTGTAGCTCAGAGTGAAAAGGAATCTTGATATAAAAGTGTTTTGTTCCCTACACCCATTAAAGACTAGAAGTAAGCTAGGCTAAAATGTTTGCAGGTTTATCATGCTATTCCTGGAACTGAATGCTCTATTGGATAGAATCCTATTCTTAAGCAATGATTAATTAATGTTTATAAATCACTTTGAAGATAAAAAGCATTGCATAAATTCTAAACATTTCCTTTATGGTGATTTTTTTCCAAGAAGTATATTGACTTTTTGCAATGGCAGTTGGAAAAGCATGCATTTGTGTCTGAAGCCAGGTATCATGCCTGGAAGAAAATAGTAATTGGAAAGTTTGAAAGGTAATAATTCTGAGATACTAAAAATTTAGGTGAATTCATAATGGTCTGTATGGACTAAATAATTTTAATACAAACATGAAGTAATCTACATCTATTCATGACAGTTTTCAGCTTGTGAAATAAATGTCATAGCAACAGAATGTGTTCCTGAAATGATATATACTCCTAACAAACCTCAAGTAATCTCAGAGGCTTTCATAGTAACAATAATGAGTTTAGTGAACTTTTATTACCTATAACTGCAGTAGTTATAATATCTCCCCAAACTAACTTTGAACAGATTCATTTTAGCCTACTTTTGTTGACAGAAAAGCATAATTAGATATATTACCGGCCTTTTCTAAATCAGATCTTTTTTTAAAATCTGTGTAAAAGTGAAAATGTTATAATTTAGTCATCTAAATTATTGTTGTATTTAGACTTGCAAACATACTATTTTCAAATTCTAAATTCTTAAAAGAATAGAGTCTAGAATTTTCTTGCTTTTCTTTTCTTTTTTTTTTTTTTCTTCTTCTTCTTTTTTTTTTTAATCAGAGTCTCCCTCTGTCACCAGGCTGAAGTGCAGTGGCACAGTCTTGGCTCACTGCAACCTCCGCCTCCTGGGTTCAAGCAATTGTCCTGCCTCAGCCTCCCCAGTAGCTGGAATTACAGGCACTCACCACCACACCCAGCTAATTTTTGCATTTTTTAAAATAGAGACGGGGTTTCACCATGTTGACTAGGCTAGTCTCAAACTCTTGACCTCAAGTAATCCACCCACCTCAGCTTCCCAAAGTGCTGAGATTATACGCATGAGGTACTACACATGGCCAAGTCTAGAATTTTTTAAGAGACTCCTAAATCCAAGGATGTGACTCAGATTATTTTGAGTAATGTTTGGACTCATGTAATATTTCAAGCTAGATGACACCAGAATAAAGACTTGTAACTAGTTAAGGAAAATCTGAAAACCCACAACTTGTTGGTGTCAATAGGCAGACAGTGCTTGAGAGGCTGAGGCAGGAAGATGACTGGAGCCAAGAAGTTCCAGGCTACAGTGAGCTGTGATCATGCCACTGCATGCCAGCCTGGGCAACAGAGCAAGACTATGTTTCAAAGAAAAGATTGACAGAAGGAAAATTAATAATCACTTAATACCTGCTGATAACAATTAAGATACCAGATTTTTCTATCTGGAATTGATATTCTTCATCAGAAAATGTCATGCCTTATAGCATGTTACATTATGTTGCCTTAGACTATATTTTATTATTTATCATGTCTCATTTTTTTTTAGAAAATGAGTAATGAGTTCCAGAGGAGACAGACCTTATTTTTTTATTTTCCCCTGCACCTATCATACCCAGAAGTGTACCTGACATCCAGTAGTTGCTCAACACATATATTTTGAATGAATATACAAACAAAAGAAAGGGTTGAGTGTGCATTACTTAATAGAACCTCATTGCCACTCCTACAAAAGTGGCAAAGTTAACCTAAAGAATATTGTCTTTTGTAAAGCTTTCATATTAAACATTGTAATTTAACATGACATACAATTGATGCAAGTCTTTCTGCATATAAAATATTTTAATTTTTTAAAGATTTCTAAAATTAAAATAAATTTTAAAGGCAATATTTTTAATTGAAAATACCATGTAATTTTATGAGAGTTTTTTTCCTTCCCCTCAAAGATTTTAACAGACATTTCTTAAAAGTTTGTATAAACATGGCTATTAGAACTGTATATCCAAACCAGAGAGCAACATCCATGGTGTCAAGAAGACATAAGAATCATTCTAAGGTCTAAGCTGCAATTACTTTCCCTGCAGCCAAACTAACTAAAGTTTATACCGTTGCTCATACACATAACGAAATGTAATAATCTTATCGTGCTGCAATATTCAATCCATCTATTCAGCCAGGAAGGTATTTTTCATTGGCAGATATAACACAAAATTATGACTTCCCCTTTTTAGGTGCTCTTCTTTAGGTCATACTGTAATATTCACTCAGCTTTATTTCCAAAAGCTCAAAATAACTAATGGATTTGCTGAAAAATTCAGAGAAAAAATAGTTCTCTGGCATTAAAGAAGTTGCAAACTTTCAGCACAAGGTCAAAGCCAGCCATGAACAGGCTAGATGTCATCAGTGTCTATATACTTAAACATTGAAATAGTTGTCAGTGTTCAGATGTCAGATTTCATGTAAATCTAACTTTCCTTGAGCCACTCTGAGTCTGCCTTCCTGCATGGCACTAAGCTAGTAAACTTGTGACTAAGTCTTCTCTTTGAGATGAAGCATTTTTCACCATGCTCCTTTCCCAGCCTTCATAATCCATTTATGAACCTACCTGGCCCTTTTAGGAATTTGAGTTTTGACCCTTGTTAGATATGAAGCAATGTACCTAGAAGACAATGTTTTATGGTATCATTGTTTTTTACACATACTACTTCATACTCATTTATATGAACACCTCTTTTCAGCTGCCATGAACTGTGAGCATTTAATGTAAGAAGGTTGGACATTTATATAAGAAGAAAAAATAAAGTTATAATGACAAGAAATTCGTCTTTTAAAAATACGTATTTATGTTTACACTGAGGTCAAAAACATGGCTACTAATCATGAAATAGATCCACATTTATAACTGATCAAATCAGTCAAGAAAATATTACTTGTTTACCATGTTCTATCCATTGCACTTGGCCCTATCAAAAAAAAAAAAATCAGTGAAGAGCAGAAACATGCTACCAAGGTTGGGAGTAGGTAATAATTCAGCCAACTCCTCTCACTTCAGAAAACAATCACAAGTTTTGATAAGCCCTGAGGGAAAACAAGGAAGATGCTCTGATAGAGAATAAAACATAGGGCCAGATGGGTACCCCAAACTAGATTGGCAAAAGGCTCTTCTTAGAGAAATATTAATTATACAGAGACCTGAATGATGAAAAGCCTGGGCATGTAAAGAATGGAGAAAAAAGTATTCCAGACAGAAAAAGAAAAAAAAATCTGCAGCTGTCTTGAGGAGAGGAAGAGCTTGGTGTGTTTTAGTTACTTAAGTAAGGCTGGTGTGGATGGAGGATGGAGCTGAGAGGGGACCAAGGCATGAGTTCACAGAGGCAACTGGAACCTGGTGGTCCTGAAAGTTGCAAGTTTTGGGAAGTAACTCGGATTTAGGTTTAAAATATTACTTCTGTTTTAAGATCACTCTGGTTAATGTGTGGTAGGTGGCTTGTCATGAGTCAAGAATAGAAGCAAAGAGTCTCATAGCAGTCCTTGTAATAGATCAGTAGTGGCTAGACTAGTTTGGCAGCAGGTAATAGATCTTTAGACTTGTCAAGAATTGCCCATTGATTAGATATAAGGAAGGTGAGGGATACCTCCGAATATTTCAAAGCAACCATTATTTTATCACAGGGGAAAGACTAGGGAATGATCATGCCTAGGAATACAGAAAATAGGGTGATAGTCAAGATTCGATTTGGGACATGGCAAGTTAGAGGTCTCTATGGGAAATCTAGGTAGAGATGTTAAAGAGACAGATCTAGCAATTAGGGTCAAGGAGATCTGGGTTTCCCCATTAGTCCTAGCTCTTTTATTTATGAGTAGCAGTGACCCTTGACCTGTGAAATGACTTTTGAAGTGACCTACTTCACTGTAAGTCTCAAATTTTTCTTTCACATAATACACTGCTTTGTTAGGGGAGCACTTACATTATTATTAGTACTCAAGCAGTATAAATGATGGATATTACTATTTTATAACAAGCACTTTCAAACTGCAAGATACTGAGTCAATTATTAAAGAGTTAAATTCAGATTATCAGCTGAATTTATTTATTTTTTTAAAATTATACTTTAAGTTTTAGGGTACATGTTCAGATCATGCAGGGTTTTTAGTTAGGTATACACATGCCATGGTGGTTTGCTGCATCCATCCCCCCAATCATCTGCATTAGGTGTTTCTCCTAATGTTATCCATCCCCAGTCCCCCCATCCCCTGCTATCTCTCCCCTACCATCCCCCACCACCCAACAGGCCCCTGTGTGTGAAGTTCTCCTCCTTCTGTTCATGTGTTCTCATTGTTCAACACCCACTTATGAGTGAGAATATGCAGTGTTTGGTTTTCTTTTCTTGTGTCAGTTTGCTGAGAATGATGGTTTCCAGCTCCATCCATGTCCCAGCAAAGAACATTAATTCATCCTTTTTTATAGCTGCATAGCATTCCATGGTGTATATGTGCCACATTTTCTTTATCCAATCTATCATTGATAGGCATTTGGGTTGGTTACAAGTCTTTGCTGTTGTAAACAAAGCAAAGACTTGTTTATAGTGCTGCAATGAATATAGGTGTGCATGTGTCTTTATAACAGAACAATTTATAATCCTTTGCGTATATACTCAGTAATGGGATTGCTGGGTCAAATGGTATTTCTATTTCTAGATCCTTGAGGAATCGCCACACTGTCTTCCACAATGGTTGAACTAATTTACACTCCCACCAACAGTGTAAAAGCGTTCCTATTTCTCCACATCCTCTTCAACATCTGTTGTCTCCAGAATTTTTTAATGATCGCCATTCTAACTGGCATGAGGTGGTATCTCAATGTGGTTTTGATTTGCATTTTTCTAATGACCAGTGATGTTGAGCTTTTTTTCGTATGTTTGTTGACTGCATAAATGTCTTCTTTTGAAAAGTATCTGTTCATATTCTTCACCCACTTTTTGATGGAGTTGTTTTTTTTTCTTGTAAATTTGTTTAAGTTCTTTGTAGATTCTGGATATTAGCTCTTTTTCAGATGGGTAGGATGCAAAATTTTTTTCTCATTCTGTTGGTTGCTAGTTCATTCTAATGATAGTTTCTTTTGCTGTGCAGAAGCTCTTAATTTTAATTAGATCCTATTTGTCTATTTTGGCTTCTGTTGCCATTGCTTTTGGTGTTTTAGTCGTGAAGTCCTTGCCTATGCCTATGTCCTGAATGGTATCGCATAGGTTTTCTTCTAGTGTTTTTATGGCTTTAGGTCTTATGTTTAAATCTTTAATCCATCTGGAGTTAATTTTTGTATAAGGTGTAAATACACTTCAAAATGTTTTTCTCTTTGAGATGCTCAGAAAAAAGTTAACTATAATATACACAATGCAATACTATTCAGTCATAAAAAGAAGGAACTCTTGTAATTTGTGACAACATGGATGAAACTGTAGGATGTCTTGTTAAATAAGCCAGGCACCAAAAGACAAATACTTCATGATCTCACTAATATATGGAATCTTAAAAAGTTGATCTCAAAAAAGCACAGAACTGAATGGTGGTTATGAGAGCCTGGGGTGGTTCTAGGGCAATGCAGGGGAAGGTTTGAGAAGATGATGGTTAAAGGATACAAAGTTTTCGTTAAGGAAAAAGTTCAAGAGATCTTTTGTACTGCAGGGTGACTACAGTTAGCAATACACTGTATTCTTAAAAATGCTGAGTGGGTGTAAAGTGTTACCTCCACAAAAATTATAGCAATGTGATGTAATGAATATGTTAACTAGATTTAGTCATTCCAGAATTTATATATTATTTAAAACTCATATTGTACATGATAAATGAATCTAACTTATATGCCAATTTGAAAATTTATTAAAGATAATGAAAAGGAATTAACTGGAAAACTCCATTCCAAAATTAAATTGGTCATTAAGATTGAATACTGATCAATTCAATATTAACAAAAAGATTGTTCAGGTATAACCAAATTCTCAATTGAGAAATTAACATGTTTTATTTTTTATCTTTGACTTCATTCTAAAAACAGAGTTCTCAAACTCTGTTTTAGTAAATTCATAAACTTAAGGTAAATGAATGATTTGCTGGTCCTTGGCATTTTTCTTTTTCATCTTTAGAATTTTGCTTATGCTTCTTTTTCTGCATAGAATGTTCTCTTTCCTTTTTCTGCATGGAATATTCTCTTTTATTTTTCGGAATGGAATGTTCTCTTTCATTTTCTGTGTGAAATGTTCTCTTTCCTTTGCCTGGGGAGCAGCATCTTCAGTTACCAGCTCCAGTGTCAGCCACTGCACTTACTGAGACTTGTTGCATCCACTCTCCTCAGACTACTCTTGCATTTTACTTAGTCCATGGAGCTCCCTGTATACATCTCAGTCATAGCATTTGGCACTTGGTTTCTCAACTGTTGGTGTCCTTTACTGCTTCCCTCACTTGTTGGTGAATTAATTGGGGATTATGAATTCTCCAGCACTTATTATTATCCTGTGAACATTGTAGGCTCTTGAGACATGTTTGAGGAAGACAAGTAAGCAGAGAGGGAAAAAAACGAAATTTAATTTTTGTTTTCTGGCAAGTCTGAGTGTATTTTGCCAGCCACATATTTTAGAATAAAAGGAATCAAAATATAAGAATATAGAATTGTGATACAAAATACTCATTTGCCTAATAATTTTTTTCTAATATATATAAAAAGCATATCTTAAAATATCTTGAAATAGGAATAAAAAACATATTATGAACACAAATATTTTATTAGAACATCTCAGGCAAACTGATGAACAAATGTTTTAAGATATCATGATGAGTGGCTCCATATGAATTATTTTTTGGGATTTGTAGTACATAAGACAACTCTGTTGGCTTTGTGACAATTTAAGAAGCAAGTTTTATCTGTAAACTGATATTTCCAGGCAAACAAAATTCCAGCACTACTTCCTCCTTTGTCCAGAACATAGGTTAATACCCAAAGGCAAATGATTTAGGCATTTTCATCAACAAAATCAATGTTTAATTTCTTCACCTATATAGATTCCCCTCTATCCTTTTGACCTACCTACAGAGTCTTGGCATTCAGCACCCCTAGAATCACAGAGTTGGGAGAGTTGTTGGTGGGAGGTAATTCTAGCTGTCCAACCTGCAGTCTCCAAACAAGATGAAATAAGGCTCCTTCAAGGTACAGACAGTCACCAGTTTATGAATAAATCATATTGTCTTAAGAAATCTGTCATTTCGTTGTTGGGAAACACGTTCACTTTGTTAATAGAAATACTGCTGAAAACAGTTCCTTGTACAGCCTCCAAAAGCCTATTTATCATTTAATGGATTGACAGTGTAGCATTTCATGGTACTCAAGAACCCAGTCTTAAAATGAAACCATCATTCACCAACAAAGCATTTTTAGAGTTCTGGCTGTGCTTATGGGAAAAACATCTTCTTCCAACATACTAGCAACTCGACAGTAGCAACAAGGACCCCATGACCTCCACAGCAGATACGGTGTCTCTCATGGTGAGGGACAGAAACCCCAGTAAGACAAGAGAGGAGAAGCAGAAACATAAGATCAAGGTTGTCACAATTAAAGAACTGTAAGGAAAGAAACTTCCATCAGTGAAACCAGTTTTACCAGGTGATCAGCTTTCATCCACTCTTCTCAGAAACTTTCCAGTCTTATATCTTTAAGTTACTTTCTCTTTTAATAACATTTTAAAACTCATCTAGTATCACTTTACTATTAACTTTTCATGTTCTAGTCCAAGAAAATTGTATTCTCCCCTACCTATTAGTTGGTCCTCCAACTTGCCACAGGGCTTTTGCACATGCTAGTACCTTTTACTGCAATTTCTCTTTGCCATCACCAATTTATTCTTGCTCCTTTCACCTGGTTAACTGCTTTCATTCTGATCAGGTAAACTCCCTTTATATTCTTCCATTGCACTAACATTATTCTTTCCTTGCACTTATCACAGCTATAGTTTGTTGATTTATTCTCCAATTATTTCTATAATTTTCAAACAATCTATAAGCTTCGTGAGATTGTTTGGGCTGATCATTGTATCCCCAGTACCTAACACAGTGCCTGGCACATGGGAATCTCTTAATAAATGAGATTTAGAAATAAGTGAGTCATAATTATAAATATCTAATAAAATAAACATAAAATTTTAAATTATAAAAATAAAATTAATCAATAACTTAATGACTATTACTTATATCTTTTCTTAAAGACTCCTGTTTATAGAGCTCAATTTGAAGCTTTTACTATGCTACTTATTCCTCAAAACCAGTAGACAGTTTTTCTCATGATTCTTACAGCACTGAAAATAATGGGAAATCAGAAAAGTTTCTATTAAATTTTACTTTTAATGCTTCTTTCATCTTACCTGCAACCTATACTTTTTTTTTATTAGCCCCGTTGTATTAGTCCATTCTCCCACTGTTAATAAAGGCATACTTGAGACTAGGTAATTTATAAAGCAAAGACACTTAATTGACTCACAGTTCAGCATGCCTGGGAAGCCTTAGGAAATTTACAATAATGGTGGAAGGAGAAGCAAACACATCCTTCACATGGCGGCAGGAAGGGGAAGTGCTGAGCAAAGAAGGGGAAAGCCTCTTATAAAACCATCAGATCTTGTGATAACATGAGAGCAGCATGAGGGTAACCATCTTCATGACTCAAATTACCTCCTACTAGTTTCCTCCCATGACAAGTAGGGATTATAGGAACTACAATTCAAGATGAGATTTGAGTAGGGACACAGCCAAACCTTATTACCAGTGGAACCAAGGTGGCAATATCTGGCATAGCTAACTCTGCTGCTTGGTGATCCTCAGAATCCTTATTAACACAATCATGCAGGCAACTATTACTAATTAATTTTATTGGCCTCATAAGATGAATTTGATTTAAAATTCCTTAAAGAGGGAAAGAAAAAAATCTTCTTTCTGTTTACAGCAATATAAACTCTTCTGGAGAATTGTGATGAGAACTTAATTTCTAATTATTGGCATTTCTTCAGTTCTATCCATACATTAATGACAGCTTTAAATTGTTCCATAGTTTTGTTGTAAAAAGATGATCTTGGATTATCCATGTGGACCTGATGTAGTCACAAGGGTCCTTAAAGGTGAGAGACAGAAGATGAGTCAGAGTGAGATGATGTGTGAAAGTCTATAGGGACCACTGCTAACCTTGAAGGTGGAGGAAGAGACCACAGCCCAAGGAATGTGTGCAGCTTCTAGCAGCTGGAAAAGGCTAGAAAGTGAATTTTCTTCTAAAGCCTCCACAAGGGATGCAACTCTGCCAAAAGCTTTATTTTGGCCCAGTGAGTTCCATTTTATGTTTTTGTGAGCTGTTAAGTTTGTGACACAGCAGTAATAGGAAGCAAATACAGTGAGTTTAAGAAACTTGCCAAGTTCACACAGTGAACGTATAGTTAGAAATAAAACCAGGCAATGTGTTTTACATAGCTGTCGTTTTATTTAACTGTCAATGTAAAAACAAATTATGTGCATGCACACACACAGAGATGTATATATAAATGTAGCATAAATATACATATGTATGTATATGCATACATAAATGTAGTATGTGCATATATCCATTTATACACATATATGTGCATGCATCTTTTCCAATGTTGTACTGCCTCATTAAATTTGGTAATTTGAAAATAATACATCTTTATGGTAATACAAAAGCAGAGATACACTTGGTATCAAAGTGCTACTAAATACTGTTTATATAGCCTGTTTCATGAGATGCTGAAGATGTACTGTAAACAGTAATACTTAAAAGAAATTATAGTCTACCAGAGTTATCCTCAGGCTGCCAATTGATTGTGGTTTGTGGATTTCATTTACTTTGTGTGAGTGTATCAATCTTCTTTCAAAGCATAGGGAGAATTTACAACTATAATTTTTACTAATAATTGCTGATAGGTCCTTCATGATTTAGATATCAGAAATCTTGAAATCAAAACTAATAGCAACAGACAAGAAATGATAACCAGGTACTTAGAAAGGTGTGAGGAACATGAGAAGGGTGCTTCATTACAAGAATGAGCTTGGGTAGCAGGTGTGACTGGAGAGTGGGGAAGCTGTGCTAAAAGTCAGGCTTCAATGTAACCTGGAGGAAATGGTTAGAACAGTTAGAGAGAACCAGAGTGAACAGCCACTTCCTAGATCAGAAAGAAGGCAGATCAATTTGTAACTCCAATATTTTACAGGTGGATGATACTGAAATATATACTTAACCTCTCTGAGCTTTATTCTTGTCTCTTTAAAAAGCACATTAATATCTCCCACAGGAGACTGTTGTGATGATTAAGTGAGCCAATGCTTGTAAATAACCTAGGATGGGGTAGATGTTCAGCAAATATTATTTCCTTTCTTTTTCCCTGCTGTCTCCACTGATACTTTGCTACCATGCTTTAAGGCAATACATCCTGAAATTTGCTGCATTAAAGGATATAATACAGTTGTGTGTCCACTTTTTAAATAAACTAAGTTAAATGAATTTATTTTCTTTCATTATACCACCTCTTTGAGGCTTTCATATTGAACTGTGCATTGTGATTCTTCGAGGAACATAACATTATAAAATAGAAATCATTTGTTATTTTTATTTTTCAACAACTTTTTTTCCACAGGAAATAACATGAAGGAAATCACATGAAACAAGTTCAACAAAACATACCATAAGAAGCTCAAACTTAAGAGTAAAATCTTGGAATCAAGCATCAGAATATATGACCTTATAGTTCTAGCTTCACTGCTTTGTGGTTGAGGGGGGTTTAAAACAAATATGTAATGTTTTAAGAACTTCGTTCTATCTCCATTGTCTCTTCTATTAAGTTTTGAGGATAAACTGCATGCAGTATGCAAAAATACTATCTAGAGTTAAAAGTTCCATGCAAGCATGAGATTATTATTACATTATTGTACCATTCGACCTACTATTTGTTCCATAATGTGAAAAGAATGTTGGGAGCTGATTGCTCCCAAAGACCTTGGTCGGTCAAAGTAGGGAAAAGTGCATATCACTGGGTTCAGACACCACCACCACCAGGTGGGAGACTGTGGATGAAATGAACACAGCACAGTGATCTCTGTGAGAAAATAAATTTATTTCAAAATAAATGCCCTACCTCTAGAGAGCTGGTAGAGTTTGGGAAATGAGGTACACAGCCTTTTTTAACATTTTCATTGAACTTTCATGCATTATTATGTAGACCATAATAGTACACCAAATTATTCAGAAGAATACCTGTCTCATAACACCCTCCATCTTGTTGAGAAGCTATGCATAGGTTCCTTTTTTTCTCTGAGATCAATATTGGAAATGTTTGGGGGGGGCGAGAATTATAAATTAACTAATTTTTATTCATTTAAAAAATTCCAAAAATGTGGTCTGTGGATAGAGAACTCTTCCCCCCAAAAAATTCTTCCAAGGTCAATGACATTTAGGATGCATGGCTCTATCCCCCTTCTAGGAGCTTCATAAGGCACTTTATCAATCTAAAGACTCTTAGAAGTCCTGAAGTAATGAAAACTATTACTTTGGTCTAATGCAATATGTCCACAATGATTTAATCATGTTAAACATTATTTGCAAGAAACTTAGAAAAATTTCACTGGATAATATTCCACCAACTGCTGGGGAAATGTCCCATGAGATGGCATCCCAGGTTTCCACATACTCTACCAATCCTGGAGTGTATATGATTCTCCAGGAGGATGCAGGGATGACTTGGTACCTCTACTTCTACAGTCTTGAGACCTTCTTTTCTAATAGTATTGGTCAGCCCCCATGGAGTCAGTTTGTAGTTGGAAGTACAGTTTGCACAATTAGTGTGTGGAACAAGAATGTGTGCTGAATAGACTGGGGAAAAGGCTGCTTCGTAGGGACAAATGTTTAGAAGAAAGTACCTCCTCTGTCTCTGTCGCAGCCCATACCAAGTCTTCTTGCCAGCTGTGGTTTCTGTGTTTGCCCACTCCAGGAGGATTACACACTCATTTCATGTGGCACAAGAGGCTGAGTAGAGAAATTACTGGTAAATGAGACGCCTGTGACATTTGGGGTAAACACTATTACATAAAGCCCTGGCTATAGGCTTGTGCCACCACTGTGGGAAGATTACCTTCTCACTCCTCCAGTGGGTGGGAATCCTGGCTGTTAGCAGCAGAAGGAGGCTTCATAGGCTGTTAGACAGGGTTGACATGGCCTCTGGGGGTCTTCTGGTCAGGATTTGCCTACCCATGAAAAGTGCAAAAGAGAAATAAAGCACTTAATCAGAAAATCAAGACCCAACCAAGTGACAAGAAGTTGATTTCAACAAAAGCAATAAGCATTGGCTTTTTTAAAATAACTGTTGACACATAATATGCCTCACAATAGTCCCTCAATGAAGGCATTTCTTATACTAGTTTTACAAGGAAAAGCTGAAGATGAGAGTGAAGATATGGTTTACCCAAGTTATTACATACAGGAAGACAGCAGACCAGGAATTCAAATCAGGTCTGGTCAACTACAAAACCCATATTCTGGAACCACTATGGTATGGACTCTTTCTGTTATGGATAATTTCCATGTATTCCTTCAAATCGATTCCTTGCCCCCTCTGCCCCTCTTTTTGTCCCAGGAGGATGATATGCACGGATTATTTTGATAAGTTCTATTTTCTCTGGCTTCTTGTTAAATGTGACCAGTAGAGATCACTGGCAGGGTTGGAGGGAGTTCCTTTAACTGATTCTGTTTTACCATCATTGCTTTTCTCAATGCAGCTAATTCTACATAATTTTCTCACTCATGGTTGTGGTAACCACTTTCTTGTCTTTTCCCTTTCAGCCAAAGGTCATGCCTTAGATTGCTTGCAGGGATAACTGCAATTATTCTTTTCATTCTTGAATAAATATTCTTTTGTAATGTGACTTTTTTCTTTTCCAGTATAGGGGTGGAGTCTATTTCCCCATCCCGTTAATCAGTGGTGTTCTTATCCCTTGCTTTAACCAAGATAATGTAATAAAGGTGACATTTTCCTTATGAGAGTTCCAGAACCATGGCTGCAGGAGGCCTTACAGTTTCTGCCTTTGCCTATCTGGAACTTTGAGATCATCATGTAAGGAATCTCAATTACATTCTTGAGTATGAATGACCACAAGATGGGACTGCTCCAGCTAACAGCAAGAATGAAACTTCAAAAATGTGAATGAGGCTACCTGGGACCTTTCAACCCATTTAATCTGCCAGATCACTGCACCTATATGTGCAATCTCAAGCCAGGCTAGCAGGAGGACTGCCCCGATGATCCTAGCATAAATAACAAACACTAAGTTTGGGAGGAGTTGTTATGAAGCAACAATAGATGTCTGATACAGTAGCTGAACTTTCTTATGCTCATAAGTTCATTTTATTCATAAAGCCCCCTCAAATTATCTGATTTTTTTGTCTACCATCTGGACCCTGGCTGATACCTCCACCATGACAGTCTGATAAATAATTAAAGACTTCTTTGAAAGAGGACTACCATAGGATCCATCTCCCCATGCTCCTGAATCCACAGAAATGTTTCTTTAGGAAATCCTCATTAATAGTTATGTATAATAGTTACTTGGCGTCTGCTGTGTTGTTTACATTATTTCTAGTATCCATCACTGCAAAACTGGAATTAGGTATTATTAGTAATCCCATTTTACTAACAAAAGAGTAGAAGTTTGTAGATATAATACTTAATCAGGTGCAATGCTAGTAAGTATCAGGGTCTGAGTTCAAACCTAGATCTTCAGTTTACTCCAACGTTTACATTCTTTCCACTTCACCATACTGCCTCAGAAATGGAAACTTTAGTTCTGGTAGCTAGCCAACCACAGACCTTGAGCACAAACTCTGTCAACTTAGGAATCTATTTGTTTCCATTCCATAAAAGATATTTCGGAGCTATAATTTCTTCTCTCAGGGAATAAAGGTCAGAATAGTGAAAGCGTATTTTGACACCATCAAATGAATATAACTTATTTGGTCTTCAAATGTAGAGATTTCAAGTTACTGGTGTAGCTTCATAATGGGTCATTGTCTAATGTTTGTACAGTTCCCCAGTAACTCTACTCTGGAAATTCATCTTGTAGAGCCCCAGGAGTAAAAGTAGATGTTCACAAATAAGAGGGGGAAGTATTGTGTGCTTCTTGTTTACTATACTTTCTATATTTAACATTAGGAAGCTAATATACCTTCTATATTTAATATAATATAAAAACCTATATTATATTAGGTTTTTTTGTAAGAGTCTCCAGAGATAGAGAATTTATGTTCACATAGGTCCCTGAGGGAATACACCATCCGAAGTGACTCTAGCAGATTCCTGAGATATGACAGGAGCAATACCAACTAAAGGATTTGTGCTGAAGTAGCAGGCAGCACAGAGGAGATGAAAATATATTCTTGTGTCAGAGCATGGACCACATTGTTAAAGGCCAGTTATAGAGGCTGGGACGATAATAGAAGCTTTTTCTTTTTCCTTTGGAGAGATAGCATAGACATGGCATAGTACATCTTAGCGTTGGGCACTTGTTATGTCCTCTCATTGTGTGACATGAGGCAAGTAATTTGTAGTCTATAAATCTTCCTTTCTTTCACTATGAAAACAAAGAGTAATAATGGCATCAACCTCATAAGCTATTATGAAGATTAAATGAGACAATAAGTGTAAAAGCTTACTTGAATACTTAGTATATACTAACAATAAAATAAGTCAAATTGTCCTTAATCACTGGTGTCCCTAACACAACAGGGGCTTTACATTTATTGCTCATTTTATACTTCCACATTCCTCTATGGTGAATATATTGCCCATTTCTGTAACTTTGAAAACTGAAGCAAGTTACCTACCCAAGGACTTGCTGCCAGTATAAGTCAAAATTAGAACTTAGTTTGTCCTCTGACTAGACAAAAATCTATTTTTTTCCTCCACGTCTTGTTTTCTTGCATCAATCTCCCTCTCTCTGGATGGTGCATGCATGTGTGTATGTGTGTAAGTGTGTGTGTTTAAGGGAGTTTGTGTGTGTGTGTGTGTGTGTGCACACGCCCAGTCTCTTTCATAGAAAAAGCACAATCATCATACCATGCACTTGGTGGGGCTGTGGATGGGGCTTGTCCAACAGAGGGTATGCCTTTGTCAAAATCCATCCTTTCCTATGTTCAGTGACGCCCCGCACATTAGAATAAGAGAGCCACTGCA
Source organism: Cheracebus regulus (assembly GCA_963574635.1). Lineage (NCBI taxonomy): Eukaryota > Metazoa > Chordata > Mammalia > Primates > Pitheciidae > Cheracebus > Cheracebus regulus. The sequence goes on along the minus strand of CAUYQU010082202.1, from coordinate 40,404 downwards.
GGAAGCTGGTTCCATTCATAGCTTCAGAACAGAGAGGAGATAATTGGACTATGTAGGGAGCGAGCCCATGGCCTTGGCCTCATTAGCAACATACTTTAATCATCAGAGCCAAGCAACCACAGGTGGCAGTGCCTCATGCAAGTGTTTTGCATCTCATTTCCTGAAAATGTCAATGTTTGAGAATATAAATATTACTTATAATCCTGGGATGATTGTACAGGTACTAATGGAATGGTTTTATGGTATTGATTTTCAATAGCTCATTTGCTATAAACAGCTTAACTTCATCTGCTAGAAAACGGACTTCCAATTCCAGTCTGAAACACAGTACCAGCAAATGATTTTAGCCCAGTCTGCTGCCACCTTGAATCCTTTATGGAAGTAAGCTGGGTATAAATCTTAAATAAATAAATCAACTTTAGCTTTTCCCAGATTTTCATGATCTTGCAAGATTGATTTTCTTTCCTTTAATCTGTTTTTAATAAAAGAGATATTTTCCTTTGAGACATGTTCCATAATCTTTTCTATTTTTATTATCATTCTCATAGACATCCTCTTTTCAATTTCAAGAGAAGCAAGGCTTCTTAGAGGAAGGTAGCTTTCGTGACCAGTCAAATCTGCACAGAGTTGGAGGAATTCTAAGGAGAGGGATGGGCCTTTGGTGTAGGCTGGAAACAGCAATGTTTAAAAATAGCCTGTTGCGGCCAGGCACAGTGGCTCACGTCTGTAATCCCAGCATTTTGGGAGGCCGAGGAGGGGGTGGATCACGAGGTCAAGAGATTGAGACCATCCTGGCCAACATGGTGAAATCCTGTCTCTACTAAAAACACAAAAATTAATTGGGCATGGTGGTGTACGTCTGTAGTCCCAGCTACTCGGGAGGCTGAGGCAGGAGAATCGCCTGAACCTGGGAGGCGGAGGTTGCAGTGAGCCGAGGTCATGCCACTGTACTCCAGCCTGGCGCCTGGCGATGGAGCAAGACTCTGTATCCAAAAAAAATACCTGTTGCCTCCTTGAGAGGCATAATACCACGATTTTCTCTCTTACTGTACAGGTATTAGTCTAAGAAAGTAAAAGCCATTTGTCTATGAGAAGAAACATGAACAAGATATGGAGAAGGTGAACCGACACAGCAACATATAGAAATAATAATAAAAGGCATTATTCAGAATGCAAAATGCATATATACTACAAGGTTTACCTTTATTATAGCACTCAATCATTCCAAGACTCTGAGATTGGGGCTAATATCATATCCATTTCTTACAGATGTTTACAGAGTTTAATCAACTTCCTCAATGTCTTGAAGCTAGTGTGAAGGAATCAGGACTCACATTACAGCACCCATACTCCAGAACCCACAGCTAGCCACAGGATTCCGTGCCTGTAAGGATACATAATATTTATTGTTTCAAATAACTTTATGATAGTTTTCATTAAAATCATGTCTCCAAGCTTTTGGGCAAAACACTTTAAAAACTCTGAGCCTCCATTCCTCTAGCTTAAAAATGGAGACAGTACCTAACTCTTACTGAGACAGTGTATGTAAAACATGTACACACACACATATACATATATATATCCCCAGCATACTGGTGTTCTGATTCCCATTTTATGGATGTAGAAACAGGGGCTCACAGTTGTCGATGTGTTCAAGGTTTTATCTAAGCAGATGAAGGAGTCAAGATTCAATTCTACATCTATTTGACTGCAAAAGGTGTGTCATCACCCGGGCAGCCCATTGAGTAGGGTTGGGAGAAGTGCTGGGAGCTCACTGAGTGAGTGAAGATCTTGGAATCCTGGCCAAGGAGTCAGTGGGGGAATGACTGGATGCCTAAATTTGACTTTGATAACCTGCATATGGAATCATTTGAGAGAAATATCAATTGTCCTCTACTGAAATGTCTACGGGAGCAATAAGGGTGAGGTAAATAATTCAAATATTTGTTCCTGAAGATAGGTACAGTATTAAGGGTTTCTAATGATTCCTTATAAGATCCTGTAACTTTATCCCATAATTTTAGGATTTTGTGTTTGATGGTGTGCTTGAGGGGAATGTGACATCATCTGTGTGACTTGATCAATCCAGTAGAAGAAATGAGTATTTAAATACCTGACTTGACCTGGAGCAGGATAATTGTTAAAGCAGAGGTAATAACACAGATTGAGAAGGTGACCATCTCAGCCTTGGAAATTTGAACAAAGATTCTCAGAGGAAGAAATATTTTACTGAAGACTTGAAATATATAAGGGTTTTAAACATAAGACATTTAATAAGGGAAAGGGAAAATAGAAAAAGGATGTAGTACTTGCTGGTCAGTCAACATAAACACACTTATTTAAATGCTACAAAGATCCTTATAAATTAAAGACACAGAAAGAAATGCTTTATATTTGTAAAACTCTATAACTTAGAGGGAATAACACTTTAATTTTCAAAGTGCTTTCATTTATAGTAACTCATCTGATTCATACAACCCCGTATATAGAAGGAAATAATGTGTGGGAAGGGAATTGAGAAATTATTTAAATGAGTTGATCATCAAACAAATAAGTGCCAAAGCTGAACTATGACCCAGAACCTTTAAATCTTGATTTACTGCTTCAACTAGATGCAGTATAAACAGCCTGTTTACATGTTTAATACTAGGAGCAAGAGCAGTGCCATGCTTTTGGAAATAGTAAGAAAGAAATAATGCACTTGCAGATCTATATGCTAAGAAAAAGAATCTCCTATGGCATAAGATTGAGGACTTTTAGAAGCAAAGAGGTGAAAAGTGAGAAGTCTCTATTTCAGAAGCATCATATGACAAATGTTCATAGTCAAGAGATAAATAAATTATTCATTATGCTTCTATCTGAGAGAATCAAAGGACTGATTTAGAAATATTAGACATTTCACAGCACTAGACATTTGTATCTAGTGTCCACTATGATAATCTATCTAATTTATTTTCAACACTACACTCAGAAATATAGATTCCTGATTATCAGGAAATAGCAAACTTTCTTCAGGTCCTGGCTGCTTCCTGTGTTGTATTGTTGGTTTCCAGATTTCTAAGTCAATCTGAAGGTTTTCTTTTAAGTAACATGATTTGCATTGTAAGTATTCTTTTTAGTAAAAAGTTTTAGTAAGAGTTATTGGTCTTGCATTAGATATAACCACTTTATATATTGATTTTGATTATCCCAGGCAAACTGCTTGATTTCTCTCTCTCTCTCTCTGTCTCTCTCTCTCTCTCTGTCTCTCTCTCTCTCTTTTCTTCCTTTTGAAACAGAGTCTCACTCTGTCACCCAGGCTGAAGACAGTGGTGCTATCTCAGTTCATGGTAGCCTAAACCTCCTGGGCTCAAACAATCCTTCCTCCTCAGCCTCCCAAGTAACCGGGACTACAGAAGCACACCACAGGGCTTTCACTATGTTGCACAGGCTGGTCTTGAACTCCTGGGCTCAAGCAATCTTCCTGCCTCAGCCTCCCAAAGCACAGGGATTACAGGTGTGAGCCATTGCATCCAGCCTGTTTTCTCTATTGTATAGCTAACCCTAATACTAATAACGGCTAATAATAATTGAGCACTTACTTTGTAGCATGTATTGTGTTAAACATTAATTCAAACAATACCTAATATAATCATCATAGTACTTTGATACTTTGTGATAATTTTTACCTCTAAGAATACTAAGAAAGAAACAACTGTTTAAAAGCAGGAAAATCCCTGAACTTACGCAGGCATGTGTTCCAACCCCAGCTCTGCTACTTACCAGCTAAATGGCCTCTGGAAAAACAAACACTGTAAGTCTTCACTTAACATTGTTGATATATTCATGGAAACTGAGACTTTAAATGAAACAATCTATAATGAAACCAGTTTTATCATAGGTTAATGGGTATAAAAAAGTGTTAAGTTCTTATGGCATACTTCTGGACACAAACATATAACCAAATGTCTAAATGAATACCCCAAACACTTCTAGAGCTACACATATACTTAAGAAACATTAAAGGCCAAGCATGGTGGCTTATGCCTGTAATCCCAACACTTTGGGAGGCCAAAGCAGGAAGATCACTTCTGGCCAGGAGTTCAAAATCAGCCTGGACAAACTAATAGTCCACTTCTCTATAAAAACAAAAATAAAAAATGAATTACCCAGGCATGGTTATGTGCAACTATAGTCCCAGCTACTCAGGTGGCTAAGGCAGAAGAATTGCTTGAGCCCAGGAGGTCAAGACAACAGTGAGCTAGGACCACGCCACTGCACTCCAGCCTGGGCAACAGAGCAAGACCCTGTCTTAATTAATTAATAAGATCATTATTTACCCAATTTTTCCAGTTCACAGTCTTGAGTGATCATAGCCTATCACAGCAGCTCAGGGAACCAGATGGGAACCAACCCTGAACAGAACCCTGGACAGGATGCCATCCCACTGGAGGGCACACTCACACACACCCACACTCACTCAGACTGGGACCATTTGGACACACCAATAAACTGAACATATGCATTTTGGGGTTGTGGGATGAGACATGAGGATCCTGATAAAACCCACACAGACATAAGGAGGACATACAAGTTCCATATACACAGTGGCCCTAATAGGAATCAATTTTTTCATCATCACTCTTATAAGGAAATGACATTGAAAGAAACAAAGTTATTTGAGGACCTGCTTATCATAAATACAACAAAATCAATTTCCTGAACTGGAAAATGCAGATAATAGTCTCTGATAAGTAGCTTAGGCAGGTAAAAATAGCTAAAATAATAAAGCAAAACATACAGCTATGGGTCTGGTATGTTTCACAGGTCCGATGTTCTCAGTTGGGTTTATTTCCCAGTACTTTAATTCACATGAATACTTAGTTTACATAATCCTGAAAATATAAATGAGAATTTTATTCTCTGCCTAATTACCAGGGTCGATGTTGTAAATCTGATGATATAATGCATGTGAAATGACTTCAATATTGCAAAGTACCATACAAATGTATCTGTTGTTATGATTTTCCTTGCAACTTAAGCTAGGTGGAAGCTATTTCCTATTTCAAAAATTTACGATCAGGGAAAAGTAATCCCAAAGGACCTAGAAATAAGTCCTATGCAATCAAAACATGAGAAAGTGGTTGTAATTTTACCCAGACACTATCAGGATGCAACAACCTGTGTATGTGAGCAACATTTCTGAGAAAGGCTCAGAACACTTTACTATTTTCTTTGTGTTCACTACCTAGAAAAAAAAGTTTACAGAAGAGATTTCTGTGCAATTTAAAGCATTTCTACACTGTCAAGGTGATAAAACTCCAGCAAGGATTATTGAATTAAGTTCTTGAGACTCCCTCCCAGGAGAATTTCAAGATGAGAACAGGCATCTATCTGTCCTATATGGCTTAGACATTTAACTGCTGGAGGGCAAGTTAAAGCCTTCCTGCTGGACCAGATGAGTTGTCAAGGTCCCTTCCAGCTCAGTCATTTCTTATTCATCAATTATATTCCAACTGACAACCTTCCAGTTTTTAAAAGGGACTTGCTATACTTCTTAAATTACAACTCATTGCTAAACTTTAAAATTATTGCCATTGATTACACTTTATATAGGTTACACACAAAATAAATGTAATGATCTGTAGCTGGATTTAACCTACAGCTTGCTGGTTAATGTGTAGGGAGAGTAGGAAAGGTGACTCTATCTGATGATTTATTATTACATGTAGAAATTCCATGATATAAAACCTGAAATGACAGAAACCATTGACATCCTATGATAATAATTTTCTTGTCCAAGTCATACATGATGGTATTTTAGCAGGGATTTTTCGTGTGTGTGTTTGGAATATTTTTTTTGTTGTTGGTTTTCTTCTTACTTGTATGACTAATTTCCCTTGAAAGGGATATGACTTGGATCTGACTTATTCTAAATTTTACTCTACGATGAAACATGTTAGGGAGAAACTTCTGTGTCTCTGACAGCTTGTCCTCTAAAAGACATCTCAACATGTGAATCAATGAACCAAAATGCCACAACCTAGAGAAGAAATTAACTCAGAGTTATTCATCTTCAAAATCCATGGTAGTTTTAGGTGGTTTCCATGGTGACTCCCTGCCTAGCAGCATCTTTGTATACCAGATGTCTTATTGTTCAACTGCACATCTGTCTTCAGAGTTTAAGGTTTGAAAACTGAAGTCCAAGCAGAACACTTTCTCTAAATATCACAGAGAAGGGGAGAAAAGATGATAAAATATTTAGAATGTTTAATGGACTTAAGATGGGAATGTGGAACAGAGACATTGTTCTGCCATGGTCCAAATCACTGCATGAAAAATGATTTAGATTTTCATTGGGTTCTGAGGGCATAAATATGTTATAATAATGAAAGAAAGCTTAATTATACTTAAAACAGAACTCCTACTCACTTGTCAAATTTTACCTCCTTATTGGCTCCATGATATATTAGTTCATATAGTAAGCCATTTACTTCTATCAAGTCCTGATTGTTGCAAGCCAATCTGCAAATTGACATATGAAAGTAGCTTCAATTAAGAGGGTTTTCTTTTCCTTGAAGAAATGAGAGTAAGTGGCTGCTAAAAAGATTTTACTTATATATTGGCTTCCAGATCTAAAGTTCTGAAAACATCCTGGAAGACAGTCCCTCACTCTGTTGTTTTAATTCAGTACCAATTATGACTGGTCACGCTTCAATATTGTATTCCAAAATGAGAAAACAAGCGTCAGTAATGATAACCAAAAAGGCTGGAAGCAGTGTAGGGTCAGGTGTGAAGTTGAGGAAAAAGGCTGAAAACCAAAGCGCTGATCCTAGGGTTCCTGTTCCGTAAAGTGCCTGGTTTGTGTGAAGGCAGGCTGGGAAGAGCCATGCTAGGCTGGGCTCACTTGTCCACATTCCTCCTGGAACAGCCAAGGAAACTAAGATCCAGTGAGATAAGTAAATTCTTCAAAGTGACAAAAAACTGGTTGTGTGACCGAAAAGACTTAAGATTGGTGATTTCCCAGTTCATATAGGTGGAAATAGGTGACGGAGGTTAAGTGATTTGTTCAATATTACCCAGATCTCTAGAATGTATTTTTAAAACCATGCCCATAAACTGTAGTTTTGTTTTTTTTTGTTTTTTTAATGATCACCAGCATTGACTAGTAACCCTCTCTCCCAACCTACTCCACCTCAAGTTGTCTTTTCCTTGTTCTTGGAGCTAACTTTGAAACTCACCCCCTCTCATGCTGAGCTAAATGTCAAATACGTGAGAGATGATAACATCCACTAACTATGTTTAAAAGTACAGTTTCAATTTCATTGACTTTCTAGCCAATGCTACCTTTTAAGTCAATTGCACAAGAGGGATTTGCCAATCGTCTACCATGTATGTTTAGGGAAGGCATGGTGCAGAGCAAGATGAGGTACAAAAACAGTCATTGCCCCCTCAGAAAGTTGATAATCTAGCTGGTAGAAAAATGAACTGTCCCATAACAAGATGGAATAGTATGCTGTTCCCATATTACAACCTCATGTGAAAAGATAACACAGTTTTTGAAGAGTCTTTCATGGAAGATCAAACTAAGAAGAGATAAATTACAGCGAGGGTGAGAAAGGTAAGACTGGGAAACAATGAATTACATTAGATCCTGGAAGAGGAACTGCATTTGGGTGGAAGAAAGGAGAGTGAGGAATATTTTTATTTACAAACTTAAGATTCCCACATCATAGGGCTATCATGAGAATTCAGAAAATTTTATATTATATTAGCACCTTGCTTATCTTGTTAAAAAATTACATAAAAATAAATGTCATTTTTGTTATTTAATGATCCACACAGAGGTGGGGTGGAAAAAATACTATACAAAGATTCTAAAGTTCTTGGTTCTTAATCCAGTAGCAAACAGAGTAAAATAAGAAAATTAATATTTCAGGATTTATTTTATTATAGAAAATGATATATCATTATCATGTCATTTTTTAAACTCTCATATAGTAAATGGAAGATTTAGCTAGAATGATCTCTGAGATCCATTTTCACTCGTAAATTCTATGATTCTGGGACACCAAACAAATGCATTGTTCATCTAGGTTTGCCCACAAAATGCATTTTTTTCACCCACAGGGAATTTTCTCTGAATTGAGGACTCAGAACCAGTTATGTCCATGACTGACATAACACATGAACTTTGAACAATTACATTCAAACATTAGGACAGTCTTTGTTAACATCACCAACTCTCTTTCTTATTACCAGGAATTTTTTTTTATTCACTGTGTAAGGACCATGAATTCACATTTCTTATAAAGCTGTACAATGCAAATTGCATAAGAAAATAAATGTCTCTCTTAGATCATTTGGGGGAAAAGTTGATTTATAGTCCTTGAAAGAAAGAACTAAGGAAAAGAGTTAAAATTCCATTTACTATATGAGAATTAAAAAAATCTAGCATTCATGCATGTTGTGAAAATATTAAGTATCTTAAATAATTTGTGAGATTCTCCTTAGAGGTAAGGTTTTATATGGTCAAGACATTTTTTCTTTTATTTTTTCTATTGAGTAACTGTCTTTATGTTTTCCTTGTACCTCATTCTATAAATTAAAAGAGTAGTACATGGTGTCATTGCATTAATGAAGATTTTTATTTACAACAATAGCTAGAAAGTAATTGGAGGCTTAAATCTAGTAACTTGAGCAATTAAATGCTTATAGATTCCTTTGAAGTTTAAAAAATACATATTAGTAAGGGAAACCTATTTACTCAAGACAGATAGCTATTGTTAGTGTACCTTCTTCAGGAAACCAAAACTGTCTCTTGTCAAAAACTGCTTCTGGAAAAGACTGGAATTTTATTAACTTCTTAGCATAGAGTTAAAGAAATGAATCTCCTCTCCTAACAATGAGATTTCAATGCTTTTTTCAGATCCTATAATTGTAAAAGCTGAACATCACAAAATACTTGAAGAATAACTGATGATTAAAATGAACACCTGTTTTACCCTTCTACTCTTTTTTTCATGCATTTCTTTTCTTTCTGTAAAAGCACTGTGTTTTCTCTGGGGAACTGACCCTCCATGTTTCAATGTATCCTTTTTGGAAATGCCAATTGTAGTCACTTGCCTCTTCATCCTAACTTCTGGCCAGTCAGTGGGCTATTGACCTAAACATGAATGATGACATTTGTTTTCCCTGAAAGTTGGGTCTTGAGCAAAGTGACACACAATTAAAAACCTGGGTGAAGGGTATTTTGAGTTTTGAGACTGCCAAAGACTTTCTGCAGTGAAGAACTGCATCTGATCTTCTGAGCTGCTTTGGTTCCCATCTTTAATGTGGCTGGGTACCTCCCTCTCTTGTTTTTTCTGTGAGCACAGATGACTACATTGGTGAATTCAATCAGATATTTAAAGAAGACATAATACGCATTAGTAAATGTGAACATTTTCCACCTCATTTGATAAGGCCATTATATAAATAATAAAGGAGAGAGAAATACAGATAATTTATACCATATATAACAATAAATGTTTTATACATAGTGTTTATAAAAATATATAAAAACTATATATACTATAATATAGTATAGATATAAAAGAAAAAATTACATACCAATATAACTCATGAACATAGATACAATTTTTAAAAAATTATAAGCACATAGTATCTACAATTATATATATTTATATATATGGAAAATGCATTATAACCTAACAATGCAAGATTAAATTAATATTTTTAATTCAGCCAATATAATCACCCCATTAATAAAAAAAGAGAAAAACTGTATTATTTGAATAGATGCTGAGAAACCATTTGACAAAATTCAATACCTATGTATACTTGTGAGGCTAAGGAATGTCCTTGGATGCTAATCCACCATGTTGATTTCTGATTAACCTCTGTTGTGGGAATGCTTCTCAGCTTTCTACTTTATCTATTACCATAAATCCTACACTTCTGTCAAAACAACCTGAACCCTAAGACTGCAAGTCCTGCCCTCATGCAGATTCACATAACATTCTTGCCTTTTCCTAGGAAGTCAACTTCAGTTGTCCTGCAGGTTTCTTCTCTATGGTATATAAGCCTTGGATCTTGATGGTAATAACACAGGGATGCACCAACTGGTCTCTCAGCTGCCCTACACTATGGCTTCTGCTTGTAAATCTGTATTCAAGGTTTCTGAGAAATTGGGAATGTAGGGCTCTTTCTTTGACCCCACAGCTTCCTCAGCCTTCTGGGTAAGGTGTGCACATGCTTGCTTTCTGTGGAACAATACTAAGTAAAAATGTTCAGCAAACAAAAAATAGAATACCTTTAAGGTATAGTGCACCTACCAGTATCCTAAAGCCAACATCATACTTGATTCTGAAAATTTAAACGCCTTCCTAAAAGGATCAGGAGCAACTCAAAAACGTTTCTCAAACAATTTCTATTCAACACTGTGCTGGAGGTCCTGCTTAATACAATAGAAAAGAAAAAATAAATAAAAGATATAAACAATGGAAAGATCACAGGTCTGTTGTACCTTAATAAATGTAAAGGAATTTACAAAGACAATAACAGACCTAATAAGTTAATTTGGCATGAGTGCAGAACACATGGTCAATGTAATACATACATACACACATGAACAATCAACAAATGGTCAGGAAATAAAAATGTTTAAATACCATTTACAATGAAATCTAAAAAGAAACAAAAATTGTAGGGATAAATCTAATAAAATGTGCATAAGACATTTTTAGTGAAAGACATTTATACTGAAAGCTACAAAATAGTACAGATAGAAGAACAAAACAAATATAGAATTGACCTGGACATGAGTTAGGAGATGCAATATTAAGATACCAATCATCCTCAAGTTGATTTACAGAATCAATAAGACCCAATAAAAATCCCAAAAGGCTTTTTAAAAATAGAAATGAACAAATTTATTGTACAAGAATATGAAGAGCAAGTAGAACTAGAGTATCTTAGGCAAACTTGAAGAAGTACTGCAAACTCCACAAACTTACTATAACTGATGTTACAACTCATTTTGAATCTATAAAAATTAGATAGTGTGCTATTCATGTAAGGATCCACAAATAAATGAAGGCACATAATCAACAGTACCAATAGGCACCTATATGTGGTAACTTGAAGTTTGATGTAAGAATCAAAGCATTTCTATGTCTACATGAAAAGTTCTTTCAACAGTTGATGCCACAGCAACTTCCTTTGAGGAGAAACAACTTGAATTTTATTTTAGACCATACAGAAAAAATTAATTTTAGGTTAATCTTAGTTCTAAACATGAAATCTAAGTCTATAAAACTTCTAGAAACAAACATGGAAGAATGCCTTTGTAACTATAGTATAGGCACATGTTATTTAAATATTTCTTTAAACAATAACCATCCAAGAGAATCTGATAAACTAGAATTCACCAAAATGAAAACTTTGGTCATCAAAAGTCACAGGAATATGAAAGGTTAAATCTCAAACTAAGAGAAAATGTTTGCAACATGTATCTTACAAGGGACTAGTATCCAGGATACAAATGAATTATAAGAAGACAATAACTTGTTAAAAAGTTAAGAACACTGTGAATACATACTTCACAGGAGATTATGAAAACCCAATAAGCACTTCATATTATGCTTGATATTATTCGATTCAATGCTAATACAATTTAAAATCAAAATGGGACATCACTTTACAAGAGCAGTAAATAGTAAAAAGTCTAACAATTGCAAGTGTTGAGGAAGATATGAAACACCGGACATCTTAGGGAAGGAAAGTAGAATGTAAAATGATACAATCACATTACAAAACTGTTCAACAGTTTCTAACATAGTTAAACACACAACAGCTTATGATTCAATAACTCTACTTCTATGAATAGTTAGGTACCCAAGAAAACTGGAAACATACATTCATAAAAGATTCACATTATATTACAGGCCAAGCATGGTTGCTTATGCCTGTAATCCCAGCACTTTGGGAGGCCCAGGAAGGCAGATACTTGAGACTAGAAGTTCAAGACCAGCCTGGACAACTTGGTGAAACCCCCTCTCTACTAAAAAATGCAGAAATGACACAAGCATGGTGGCATACATCTGTAGTCTCAGATACTTGGGAGGCAGAGGGAGGAGAATCACTTGAACCCAGGAGGCAGAGATTACAGTGAGCTGAAATTGCACCACTGCACTCCAGCCTGGGTGACAGAGTGAGACTCCACCTCAAAAAAATTTTTTAAAAATTATATAACATTATTGATGAGAGTCTTAGTCATAATAGCTCAAAGCTGGAAATATCCCAAATTTCCATCAGTATAATAGATAAATTGTATATTCATTAAATGGAATACTCAGGAATTAAAAAAAAGAAAAAGAACGCATTTCTCAACCATACAACATGGATCAGTTTTTAAAATATTACTTTAAACAAAAGTAGTCAGACACAGACCAGTATATACACTAAGGTTTCATATATATGAATTTCAAAAAAAGGCAAAATTAATCTACAATAAAATAATCAAAGTTACAGGTTACCTCTGTAGGTGGTAAGATTGGCCAATAAGGAGCATGAGAAAACATTACAGGATGATGAAAATTTCTGTATCTTAATTTTAATGATGGTGACGAGTGCATATATAGGTACACACATGTATATAATTGAAGTGTATACTTAATATCTGTGTGTTTTACTATACATCAACTGGCCACATTAAACAAAAAAGGACAGAGAGACATAAAATTATTTTTACTTCTAGTTAATTTTCATCAATATAGGAAATCATATCAAGACACTTTCTTCATAAACATCTTTATTAAAGAAGTGCAGCAAAACAAAAGGTAGAAAGTTGAAGTTAGGAGGATTTAATAAACAACTGGTAAATGAGCTGACTTTTAAAGAGCTGACTTTTCTGGATTATGACAAGCTGGCAAATGTTCTCAGAGTAGGCTTTCAAAAAATAATATTTTCCATTTTGTAGAAACTAAGATTTAGTTCTCTGGATAACTTAGATAATACAGTAGACTTCAAATGACTAGTTTATAGAAGTCACCACCAGTCGTCATTATTATAATTATGATTTTTTATTATTAAAAGAATTATTCTTTGAAAAGAATAATTTGCATATGCCACATAGAAAAATAATGTATTTTAGTAAATGAAGGGCTTAAATATTGTGTCAATGCAACATTAAGTTTACTTATTAGATAATGAAGATGTAGCAGTATGATTCTGACAAAAAATATCTTTCTCTCAGTATCTGGAATATTAATAAATAGCAGTAAGATCCAGTTTAATTTTTTTTCACTCTCTTAATAACCTCGTAACTCAAACAAAGCAAACTATAGATAATTTGTTTTTGAAATACAGATATATTCACTGAGTGTAAAGATAGAAATCTCTGCTTTTTGTTAAAATGACATATATTTTCCCTTCATCTTGTCACATAATTTACACTGTCCTCACTGCTTAGAATGAAAATAGCTAATACTTTACAATTTGAGAAATAGTTGTACTCAGAACATGCACACACATACACACGAGCAAATATACATATCCAGATTGTTTTGCCCTAGCACCAAAAGCATCATGAAAATATCATTTTGAAACTTGAAACTCCAAAATCCTTTTGAACTTACATTTTGGTTACTAGTCTGTTCACATAGTTATGTAATGGCTTTTCTCTTTTTTAAAAGTCCGAAAAAGTTTCTTTGCAATCTAAGGGTCTAATATTACCTTACGTATCATTACAGTATGTATGCCTAATTTTTTTTACCTTAATAAGTAGAATTCTCTTAAAGTGAATATATTTTTATAAATATTGCGAGCATAGTAGAAATCCATACAAATATAGAATAATTGGTTTCCTGTATATGCGTTGGGATATTTTACCCAGTGGCTTCAGGAGAAAGATCTGAGAAAATACAGAGTATAGCAGGACTTCTACCAAAGTTGAGTTACTAAAGTCAGATCAAAAGGAAATAAAAGAACACTTCAGGGAGTAGACAATATTCCCTGTTGGGTGAAATGTAAAGATTCCATATGGTGCTGTAAATGTTCCATGTCCTCTGCACCCCTTGTAAATGTTTTGTTAGTTCATTGGTGGGTCTGCCTGTTTCCCTCTGACTTGATTTCACAGCTTTGGTCACTGCGGTCCACAATCAAGCAAACACAAAAGGAAGCATTTAGCTGTTGTTCAGCACTGGGAATTTTCTTCAGACTGAAAAAGGCAGCAGGGAATACCATTTGTCTTTCACTTTATTCTGAGCTATGGTAACTAAGGCTCTGGGTCCCCTGGTTCCCATTGATCTGCGCAATACAGAATAGCAAAATTGGCTACTGACAGCCAGCTGGGGCAATCAGCACCAAAACATTAAGAGGGCTTTATTTTTCTTCCATTTTAACTAGGCCCAGTAGCTACCTGGGTTGCAACAGCACAAGGGCATGAGGAAGAACTCTTTTTGAACACCATTGCAATCACGATATTCAGTATAACCTCTATCCCAGAGAAGGCATTCAATGCAACTTTGTGAATGATTGAACACAATAGCCCACTATATTACTTTGTAGCTGTTACTCTTTTTAATTATGGCTCTAAACCCAGAGTTGGGAGCTGCAGAGTTGAGAATGTTGTCAATTCCTGGCTTAAAATGAAATATGTTTGGTATTGTCTCCATTGCCCTCAAATAAGGCTAAGCCTCCTTAGATTGACACACAAGATGACCACCCTGATTTTTTTTCTAACCTCACAACCAACATCCAAAGCCCAAATGTGATGTGTAATTCAGGGGTCATAGTCTCCCTCAGGTCTGAGTCTTGTGTGTCTTTTCCCTCACCTGTTACAGCCCACTCCCTTCCATAAGGAATTTCTACTCAGCTTTCAGATCTCAGACTTAACACCTCTGGCTCTGGGAAGGAATGAGGTTTGGGAAGTCTGGGCTGGCTCTCCCTTCTAAGTGCTCCCACAGAGCCCTAAGTGCCCCTTATCATTCTTCACGCAGAGCACAATGATTGCATGTCTCAACCACCAGGTCGTGTGTTTAGAGATGCCAGCACCCTTCCCTGTCTTCGTTACTGCTGCTGACAGCATGCTGTCACTCAGCACACAACTGTTGCAAGAAAGAATAAACAAGTGAGTGGAGAAGTGCTGGCCATTTTTAGAGTGAACTGGTGGTAATTACATGTTGGAATTTGCTGGTGGAGTCACTCAGATGAGAAGAATGGCCAAAAATTTCTTTGAGGTTCTCAATAGAAATTTAAAAATGAAGAAATAACCCCAAAATTGAGTCGCAATAACTAAGTTATAAGTGTTTGTATTTAACAGATTAGCATACACAGAATGTATAAGATGTTTGGAAAAGATGAAAAGTCTCCCTATAAATTCTTGAAGATGTTGTGATCCAGGCACCCCGGGTCCCCAACTCCTTTAATACTTTGTTCAATGGGAGTGGTTTCCAGGAGATTCAGGAAAACACACCCTGTCCAGGCAGAAATGAGCATAGAGCCTTTGGGAGAAATAATGTCACAGCAACCACTTAACATTTTTCTTCCTATATCCCAGGCCCAAATAGACACTGAGGGAACAGTGCCTTTCTTCCTGCCCTTCTCCTCTTGCAATGTTCTATGGAGAGAGCAGGAAGACCTACACAGTCAGTCTTTGTTTAGGAAGAGAGCCTGGGGCACCTTGATGCAAGAGATGCTGAAGGGACAGGACTACCAGAGCAAGCCTGGGAGCCCAGAGAAGACCAAGAGAATCACATGACCCTTTAGGGGACTCAAAGGTAGGCTGTGGGGAGTAGAGGGTCTACAAAGGAGTATAAAGGGGTCTGGGGTTCTCGGGTGAGCTTTGAGGACCCTGGAGAGAAGCTGATGCGGTCCGAGATCACTGGGGGAGTGTTCTGGAGAGTCTGGGGGACCTGAGGGACCCTGGGGGAAAGCTGATGGGGTTTTAGAGCATCGAATGAATGAGGGGAGCTGGGGTGGTCATTGGTGGAGCCTGGATGTGTCTGGAGGAGCCTGGAGGGATGATCTGCCCACTCAGTCAATAGAACCAGTTAAGAAGAGACCATCTCCCAACCCTGAATAGGCTCAGTGTCCAAAGGTATGTTGTATAGCAATGCTTCCCCATAATTACAGGAATCAATGTGAAAACAGCATCAGGAGTTTTATTTCAGCTATTGATGGGTCAATCGTTTTTTCTCTGCAGAATTCCTTTTTTTCTTCCAAAGTTTCCTCTTTTCTTCATAATTTAATTTCCTTCTTAGCTTTTTTTCCTCCTATATATGTGATATTATGAAGTATATATTTGTTCCTCATTCTGTTTCCTGACAAACAACTCCTAAAACCTTTGAAATCTCTGGAATGAAGAGTGTCTTCTGCTTGCTAATGAGATGACTGCTGTCTGTAGGCCGCAGTATAGCTTCAGGAAGGGGGCTGGTCTCCAGAAATAAAAAGTCGTGATTAGAAGATTGGTGTAGTCGGCCCCTCTCAAACCTCTTGGGAGGAGAGAGGGGCTGAAGGTTAAGTTCATCCTAAATGAATAATGATTAAATCAATCATGTCTACATAATGAAGCCTCAAAAAAAAAAACAACAACAAAAAAAACCATAATTGGAGGAACTTCCTGATAGCTGAACATATGGAGGTTCCTGGAGAACAGTGTGCCCAGAGAAGGCTTGAAAGCCTGCACCCCTTCCCCATACCTTGCCCATACATCTTTTCCATTAAGATGTTCACTTGTGTTTGTATCCTTTAAAATGTCCTTCATAATAAACAGGTAAACATAAGTAAAATGTTTCCTTCAGTTTTGTGAGCTGCTCTAGCAAATTCATGGAACCTGGAGAAAGGGTAGTAGAAACTTTTATCTATAATCAGTCCATAACCTGTCCATTAGAAGACCAGTACAGCTTGCAATGCCTGTCTCAAGTAGGGGGACTCTTGTGGGACTGAGCTCTCGACCAACCTGTGGAATCTAACTCTACCTCCAGGTAGACATTGCAGAATTGAATTGAACTAGAGGACACCCAGCTGGTGAGCACCGCAGGATAGACTGCTTGCTTGGAATTTTCCCCACCCATCTGATGTCAGAAGTATTATGTTGTGTTTGACAGTATGGCAGGAGATGTTCTTAGCAGGAGGCTGGCTGAACTGGTTCCAGGTACGGGAAGTGACATCCACGAGGAACTTTCAGTTCATACTCTCAAAAATTTAGTTTTTTCTTTTATCTTTGGAAACTTGTTGGGATTTCAGTTATTCATCCATAGCTTGGATATGTGACTTTTCTTACTACCCTTCTCTCCTCTCAACAACCACTAGTTTTTCCCAGTAATAAAATGTTTGGGGACATTCAACAGACTTTTATAGCCGAAATTGTATAATGTGGCGGCAGAGAAGCCCTCCCTCTCAAAGTCAGTACATTTCAACCAGTGGCATACTTAGAGGTTTGTTGTAAGTAGCTTAAAAATAACTTGATTCATGTCTCAGCCATTATTTCCCACAAGTGAGCCCTCTGGCCAAATCTAAGCCACGCAAAGGGCCAAATGTTAAGTGAATGCCTGCTAAGTAGGATGGCTTGGAATCTAGGTTGAGGATGAAAGTAGCAACAGCAGGAAGGAAAAACAGTAGAGTAAGCCAAAAGAAAAAATTACTGCTGGCACAATTCTGTTCACCATACAATTCATCCCCCCTACATGGCAATGGAGTTGGTGAACAAACAGGTGCATAAATTAAAATCATGCAATTAGCTGCCATGCTGCCCACCGCTCCTGCCCTAGAGCTGCAGTAAAGCTAACTCTAGTTAAACGACCAGAGCAACTGTCATTAGCTAAGTGTGTTTACTTCTGGAATATCCTTTTTTAAAAAATAGCAGGATGGCAGATATTTGCTGGGAGTTCTATAATAGAAGCCAGCTAACAACCTTAAAGACCAAATTAATTGGAAAGATATATTTTAAAACTAACACAGAACATCAGAAGACTAAGCTAGGGTGCATAACCAGAAGCTACAATTGCTCAAGTTTTTTAGAAGAGGCCATTTACATTGTAACATTCTGCCAAAATAGTATAATTTTTTTTAATCACAGAAATTGCACAGAAACTAGATGTTTCAAGGTTTTTATGTTAACATTTCAGGATAAGAAATGAGAATCTTCTCTGTTGCTCATCATTTTCAGGATCAACAATTAGCATTGAATATGCAATTTGGTATTTCACTTCAATTTCCAGAATTACTCTCAGTGCTTCATTAGGCTAAAGAAATTTCCTTGATGTCATGCAATAAGAGTTTATATTTTAGTCCCTATTTTTAAGCAAAGCCTAAGGGATATATTTAATATGTAGGGTTGGGGAGAAGAAAAATGAAAAAATCATCAGTGATGTGAACTAACTTTAAGATCATACAAACTTGAAATGCTTGAAACTACTAGAGTATTGAAATAACACTTGAGCAGACTTACTTTTTCATCCAGTGTCCCTGGGTGTTGATAACTTTTACACTAACATTTGAAGGTTTTTTTGTAAGACACATTGAATTTCAGGGAAAATGGAGATTTTATATCATGTTCTAAATGAAAGGTCATGGTAGTTGAAATGTGAAGATGAAGGAATGAGGCTTAATTAGAAAAGTACTAAAGAAGATCAAGATGGTTATTTCATATCATCCTTCAGGTTCTTATTTGAAAGCAGTGATCTCTATGAACTATAAAGATAGGGTGTGTTGTGTTGCGAGACAAAACCCAGGTTTGTTCCCCAGCTCACTAAATGTGTAAAATTAGATAAATTAGTTAACTGCTTTCAGCCTCCGTTTTGTAATCACTAAAGTGGGGATAATAATACATATTTATTTCATTATCTTATTTTAAGTGATTAAATAAAATAATTCATATAGTGCTTAGCACAGTGCCTACCACTACCTTTATGTATGTGACCTAATAGTTGATACAAATTTATCTTCCTTTACCAGTTTTTCTTGACTGCAAATTGAAATCTCCTCCGAATTGTAAAAAGCGCTGATGTCTAAGGTCACACCTGGATCTTCTATTTGAACAGTATTGGGTGTGGCCTGAGCATTAGGAATTTTAAAGTTCCCCAGGTTGTCTACTCTGCATCCAAGGCTGGGAACCACATTGCTTTAGACAGTAAATACTTCATGAATAATCACAGTTATTTGCATTACTCAAGAAATTCACTGAGCACCCTGGCATTTTCTAAACATGACAACTTGTCCATTTCTTTCTGAGGTTCATTTTCTATTTGTTCCCCTTCTAAGGTTGAAACAAACAAAAAAGTCAATGAGACAATAATTTTATGTTAGAACCTAAGGATCCTTTTCATGCTCTACTTAATAATAAATAGCAGGAGATTTCTTTGAAAAACATCTTTAGTGTAGTTCCTAAAATAATAAAATACACAGTAGAGTACTCATCCTTTAAGGAGGCCAAATATATGATGCCTCTCCTTTTCTTTATCACATCTGAGTCTTTCTGAAAGAAGTTGAGTTTTGATAGCATGGGAAATAAGGAAGCAGTACACATTCCCTAAAGAAAATGACAATGATTTCTCATTCATTCTCTGGTTCTTCTTTTTCTGTTTTCATTTGCTTTAAAAACTTTTTTCCTTTAAGATCTGACTTTCCTTCCAGGTGAGGAGAAAAGAATTTCCAAGTGAGGCCAATTAGAGTTGCCCAGATGAAGCAAAGTCCCCAGGGATCAATCAGAATGCCTACATAGATGAGAAAGTAGGAGTATGTCCTTTCTTTCTCCTTGTTAGAGTTTAGTTTCTGCCCTGAGGAATACTAGTTATTTATTTTCTATATAAAAAAAAGAATGAGCCCTCCACAGCACTTAACTCTTTCCTACTTGATAGAAATATCCACCTTCACACTATAACTTTGTGCTGTACCTCACTGACTTGTCCTTAGTTAATTATACAGAACATCTCATTTATTCAGATTATGCTAACTGGGAAATAAAATACGTTCATAAGAAATAGACCAAAACATACAATTGCACTGGAAATGGTGTAAAAGTGATTTATTAGGTGCCTGCTTTAACTAGGAGATTAGATTTATGAATACTTCCCAGATTGTGTACTAGGGAACATCAGTGTTCACCAAGATATTAACAAGGAGTTTCGTGATCAGATTAATTTGAGAAATGATAATTAACCATTTTCATAATGATGATGATAACCATTACCATCATGCCCTTCCAAGCCTTGCAGCTCTGAATGTAGTCCCAGATTGGCTGCATTGGAATTACACAGCCACTTGCTATAAATGCACAATCCGGTCCCACCCCATACTACAGAATTAAAATGTTCATTTTTACAAAATCCTCAGGTGATTCCTATGCACATTATAGTTTAATAGGCACTACCTTGGTTGATCCCAATTCATATTAGTATATTAGCAAAAAAATGTTTTTCAGTTGAATTTATAATTTTTAATTCTTTTTAACTTTATCATATGATGGAATGAAATTATTTGACTACAGAAACATAGCTATTCTGTTTTTGAAACAGTTACTAATATTTCATAGCCCAAAACTTTTTAACATAAGATAGGAAAAAGTTAAGTCGAATTATATTTCAAAGGTCCTGGTAATTCTCATGTTCTGATATCCTAAAAGGATAGTAAAGGATATGCTTACCTTCTCAGAAAAGAAATATTTTAAAAACATTGACATTCTCTGTTGATGATATTGTCAGTTACGAGGTAGAGTATAGTACTATAGTGGGCAAAAGGCTTTCTCATGTGTAGTCTGTTTCCATCTAAAATAATGGCCTCTGAAGATATGGGATGTATGTGTGTGCATGTGTGTGCATGCTTGAGTGTGTGTGTGTGTGTTTGTGTGTGCTGACAGTGTTCAGCTTCTCTTGGCTCCATCCATTACAGAGGATGTTGGGGGGAAACCCCTCAAGAGCAGAGGCAAGGGCCTGAAGCCTCAACATATTTTCATATAAACATAGAGTTAGAAAAGAATTAGAGATATAGTTACATAGTTATTCCTATACATATATTCATAATCACATAGCTATTCATATGTAATCACAAACATATACATCTATATAATCATATAATCTTTAATCTTACTAATAAGTCTCAGGTCAAGAAGTATGGGACTGAAGTGGCATTGGAACAGAGGTGACCCTAAGGCAAGATTCTCTAAGTCCTCTGTCATACCTGCATAAGGGCTGCTGGAGGATGCCTTGGCTGTGTGACAGTGTCAGCACTGTGAAAGCACCCACTGTTTAGCCAGCTAGAGAAGGAGACGTCCAAAATGGCTGAGACGTCTCCTTCCCCAGAGGAGTTGCTTCTCCAGGCTCTTGTGGTAGACCTGACGACTGTCAGAGAGGCCAACAGACATCTGGAGACTTAATCGTCTCTATGCTTCAGCGGTCACGTTCCATGGCTACTTCCAAGTTCTGCTTCTGTACCTGGTTCCTCTTTTTCTTAAAAGATAAGAATTAGTAACATAAATCATAGTGACCTTGCTATTTCTTGTCAAGTATGAAAAAAGTGCTGATGCCTTAGGTTTTCTCCTGGCCTTGGCTTCTTCAAAGTCTTGGGCTCCCTATCTCCAAAACACATGATTTACCTGACCCTATCACTGACCACCATTATCTCATCCTACCTGCCCTTCCCCCTGCTTTGTACTCAATAAAAGTCAGAGTGTCCAGGCACTTGGTGCCACTGCTGGTCTCTGTGCTTTGGGTAGCAGTGTGCCCCTGGGCCCAAACTCTCTTTTCTCTGTCTCTGTGTATTGTGTCTTTATTTCTAATTTCTCATCTCCACACCAGCAGGAAGGGACTCATGGGACCTTGTAGGGCTGGATCCTACAAGAGGATGTCCTGAAATGGGCAGCCATGTCTCCTTTCAGCCTCAACATTAGTACAGTCTCCCTGTGCTTCTGTATTGAATGGAATTTGGCCCATATTCCACCAGAGTAGTGCCTGGATCTTACCCCTCATCTAACTTTTAAGGAATCACCAAAGTTAAATTAATCCTTGAATTAAAATTACTTAAATAACTGAAATATCCCTTCCATATCTTCCAAAATCCACTCAAATTTAGGATATAGCAGCTGTTATTTCTTTCCTATTCCCAGGCACACAGGGTCTTTCATACCCTGCTGGCATTAATTATTCCAATGCTCCTCTGCTTTCAGAAATCCCTGATGAAAGTAGACACCAACTGTTCCCATGTGTTGCCCCCAAATTCAGGGTCCAAACTCAAGCTGCACTATGAACTCTTTCTCAACCATTTGCTCCAACAAAGCAAGTATGGGTCTATTGTTTCTCATCCTAGTGTATATCCCTTTTGAAGAAACAAGATGTCATTGTCCCTTTTCAAAAGATGGAGAATAAGTTGTTCTTTCTTGAAAAAATGATTTCTTAGATCCATATATTATCTTATAAAACCAATGCAAAGTGTGCTTTTCAACCAATCATGTTCTGAGAAGTCAATAAATAATAATTTTATGCTTTGTATGAATAAATGTAACAGATTTTCTGTCTTATTTTATTCTCTTGCCTTACAAAGGAATAAAAAATATATGTATTTCAGAAAGAAAAAATAGAATTTAGGCTGTTTTCTTCAATTTTCTTCCTTGAAAATAATCTATTTTGGATTTCCTTTGAAGGCAAATGGACATTTGGCATTTACAGCTTCATAGATTTTTACAGTTATGTCTCTCTAGCAACAAAGCACAGTGCTATATTTCTGAATAAATAAATACATTCTTCCTTGAATTAAAATCACTTACAAAGAATCTGTAATAAATCAATCTTCGTCTTTAGATTTACTGTTTAAGGTCAAACTATCTCAATAGTGTTTTCAAATTCAGATTTCATTTTGAAGCAACATTTTATAATATGTCTGATTTCTATTTGTGCTTATCAGTTTTGAAAGAATTCAGATTAGGTCAATCACAAGACAAAAAAAAAATGACTACCTTCTGGCTTCCTCTCAAAAATGTCCAGTGTTCAGGAAAAAAAATAAATAAATAACATTTTTCTCAGAGATTCTAGTTTTTTAAGAGGTGAAGGTAAGATGTGTTTATTTATGGTATAGTCATTCCAAAGAGTATTCTTAAAAATGTCCTTACTGGAAAGATGTTAGGTCTGAGAAATAAAGAGGAGTTTGAAATCTCACAAGAAAGCATACTTTAAGCCAGCAATTAAAGAACTTTCTATGTTTCAAGGTCATTTCACTGTGGGAGGAAATTGATAGAGTCTAATTAGAGTAGAAATGCTATAAAGTCTGCTCAGTAGAGATGTACTTGGCTAGCAGGATGGAGTCAGAGAAGTATATAAAATTTTCTCTTATTGACTTACATTTCCGTGGTCCCCAAAACTTAAATGTATGTTAGTATCACCTACAGTGTTTTGTCTTTGTTGAGATTAAAATATGAAATCTGGGAGTTTTCTCCTGCTTAGTTTCTTATTATGGGTATTCAAACTAACACTGAATTGTTGATTTAATTCCTTATGAATTGCCTCTACTTAACAAAACCCCAAAACATTTACTCAGAAGTTGTTATGCAAAAGACATTATTTCTCTCTTCTGTTTTCATCAGTTGATAAGAATGGGGAAATATAATTATGAAGTTAATGCCTCTGCAGAGTTCTTCTGTGTCATTAAATAATGAGAATCTGAGAAAATGTGTATTGTTTACCAGGACATCTTCATGTGTTTTTCAACTTAAAAAATATAACATGCATGTTTCAGTTACAAGTGGGAGCTAAATTATGAGAACACATGGGCACATACAGGGGAACTGGGACCTATCAGGTGGTGGAAGGTGAGAGGAAGGGGGGATCAGGAAAAAACACTAATGAGTACTAACTAGGTTTAATACTTGGGTGATGAAATAATTTGTACCACAAACCCCCATAACACAAAACAAACCTGCACATATACCTCTGAACTTAAAATAAAAGTTAAATGAGAAATATGTAAATAATAAAATAAAATAATTGTGATTAAAAAGGGAAAATATATTGTAAAATATTTATTTAATAAAATAATTTTTAATCTATACAGACTGAATAAAAAAGAAAAATACAACATACTTAATGATTCATTTCCCAATCTATTCTTATTAAACTACTAATTAGCTGGGGATTTTCCTGATAAACAATGCTTTTTTCTTAGAAGAATATAATTTGAATTCCTTTCTTTAACCTTGTGATGCTTCATGGAGTACCTATCTCATATCTCTCATTCTGCTTAATGTCTCCAGTTTCTTGAAATGAGTAAGTAGAAAAAGGAATTTATATAAGTTCTTTAAGATGCTCCATTTCTACCCCTAAAAGGAAAACAGTGAAACCAAAAGGATGGCGCTCGCCGTAGATAATTTAGAGTCATTCAACCTAAAGATGGAGCAAGTAATTATTTCTGTCCTTATCTCATCCTGGTTGCTTTCTATTTATCCTAACAAAAAAGCCATGAAAATTTTCCTATAAAGAGTTCCTGTTGTCCCTTTTATAAAGAGGTGGAGGATCAACTTTATTTATGAACAGTATAATTTATCAGAGGGACTCTGGTTCTATGTAGGCAAATTCCAAATAACATTAAATCTAATTCTTTTTATTCAAGTTCTATCAGATTTACTGCCCATCTGTTAATCCCACTTGACTTCACAGTGCTGTTTATCTCCTAATAATATTTTTATGAGATTGCCACTGCATACTAGCTTTTTGTGTGATAGTTACATAGCAGGCAAATTCATTGTCCTTCCTGGCAATATCAGCATAGATTCTGATTCCACAGTCCTTCAAAATGAGCAAAGTGAGAGGTACCATTCCAGAAAGAAGAAACAGGTTACCTTGTAAAATGATATGGATTTTTGTCCTGTCAGGAGGTTAAGAACCCAGATGTGTGATCTTGAGCAAGATACTTGATCACTGTTTTCTATATTTAAATAAAATGTGGGGACAATAATAACACCAAGCTCATAAATCACTGTGAGAATCATGCAAGTTTATACATGCTTCTCATGTGCCTGGTACACATGGAGCAGTCAATAAATGCTTGCTGCTTCTATATGAAATCTGGAAGAGACCTTATAACAAAACCTCACCTTTGTGCACATGAGCAAACTCAGGCTCAAATATTAAATAATGGAACTACATGCTTTGTCCATTAGAGTCCACCTTTACTTTACTTTCTCCTTATTTAAAGAAAGTTGAGTGCAAAGGCATTACTTGAAAAACTTGAGTTCAAGTTCCAGTTCCACCCTGCATTTGCTCCATAATGTTAAGCAAGTTCCTTAGTATTTCTGTACTACTCAGAATAGTTGAGTAATTTTTCCAAAGTCATACAGTTAGTAAGTAGCAGGACTTGGATTCAACCTGAGCAGGTCTAATTCTAAAATCAGTATTTTGTCCCCACTATAATGTCAAAAGTTGCTTTATGTGATGGGTACATATTACTTTTGGCCAATGAGAAAGCTGAAGTTAAATGTCTCATGCACAGTTACGGCAAATTTAGACTGAGCTTGGACTACAACTGAAGTCACTGAGCTATCAGTTAAATGTTCTTCTCACTAGATCAGTGACTCTCAGCCCTAGCTGCATATTAGGCTTACCTGGATAATACACTTTAAAAAGATACTTTTACCTCGGGCTCCACTTCAGACAAATAATTTTTCCAAAGGCTCACTGAGTTAATTCTAAGGTGCCAACATAAAGAACTGTTGACCTTGACTGAAATAGTGCAAAGAGGATTAGTTTCCCAAAACAGACTTACTACCAAGTTGCTTCCTAATTAATTAAACTCAGATGTGTCCTAACACAAACACAGGTAGCAGTGGCTCTAGATCCTGCTTCTTTACTCTTCACTTTCTAACATTTTTTTCAAACTCAGTTTCCAGTATAGATGGGTAGATATGGGAAAAAACTAGCAGCAATCCACACAGGCCCACTTATTTTCTTTTTTCTGGTTTCTTATTTCTTAACTGGTTTGTCTCCTCCTCTATGCTATTATATTCCACTTCTAGATTAGTCTTAGTGACAGCTCTTACCTTGCAATTCTGCTTTTCAAGAATTTCAGTGATTTCTTAGCACCTGCAGAGTAAATGAAAACACACTTTTTCAGGAGCTGCCAAGACCTCTAACATCTTTCCAAAGTGACCATTTCAAACTTTTCCATGACTAACCCACCTTCATTTTACATGCCTTAAAGAATGTTGTAACTCCATAGGGCTTTCTGAAAGTGCACTGTGCTGTCACCCTTTATGCTTTTGCTATGTTATTCCTTTGTCTGTAATATTTTGCCCTGCAACCCTACTTGTGAGTATCTTACTTATTCCATGATTAAGCCCACACTCTTTTCTGCTTTCCTATCTTGACTATGACTGTTTATACTTGAAAGCGCAAATCCTATGCAGGCCATTTGAATGCCATTCTCGATTTGAGCTCAGGGGTTCAAGATCAGCCTGCCCAAAATGACAAAACCCAATTCCTCCAAAAAAAAAAATAAAAATAAAATGCAAGAAATAGCCAGGCATTGGTGGCTCACTCCTATAGTCCTAGCTACTCAGAGGCTGAGGATGGAGACTTGCTTGTGCCTAGAAGGCTGCTGTTGCAGTGAACCAAGATCATATCACTGCACTCCAGCCTGGGTGACAAAATAACACACTGTCTGAAAAAAAAAAAAAGAAATGTCATTTTTTAAAAATCATTCATTAATCCCTTTTCTCAACTCCTCACCAAAACTTTTATTTAATTTAATTTTTTTGAAATTCCATAGAATATTTTTTAATCTCTATGATGGAATTCATTACTTTGTAACTTATATTTAAAAGCAGGGATTATTTTGGATTTATTCCTATATCCCACACATCCGAAAGCCTAGTAAATAAGACTATAGACACTTCTGGTTTGCCTTCTCCTGTGAGAAAAAGAACAACAACAACAAAAATATTAGACATAATCCTCTCAGGCCCTCATTATTTCTTCCCTGGTTGCTTATTTCTTATCTGGTTTGCCTCCCCTTCTGTCTTATCATATTCTGCTTTTCAACAAGTCTTACTAACAGCTCTAATGTAATTCTGCTCTTTGAGAGCTTTGGTGATTCCTCTGTGCCTACAGATTAAAGGTCAGTGCCCTTTATCCAGAACTCCCTAGACGTGTATAATCTAATCTTCCCAAATTTATCTCTGATTATCTTGTTTACCTCTACCTTCTAAGGTTTTATCAAATATTTAATCAAAATTTTATCTGGCCCAGTCTCAAGCCACACCCAACCCTGAGGATGAAGCATGTGAATCTGGCCTAAGCCAGCCTGTGCACACTTCTCTGGCCCATGGTGACTGCTTCCAGGCACATGACCTAAGCTAATCATAGAATAAAGTTTAGGAATTTGCTTAGGGTTTGAACCTTTAAATGTGTAGATAGCAAGGTTCTGGTAATTATTCTGCAACCAAGAGAAAAAAAAAACAAAAAACTGTTTCAAATAAGACTAAGAGATAGAGAAAGAAAGGTGAACCCCAGAGACATATCTAAGACCTTTCTGTCCAGAATGTCCTAAAACTAGAACTCCCCTCAAACTATCCAGTTATATAAATCCCACACATTTACTTTTATGTTTATGTTCGGTCTTCTGTACCTTGAAATCTATGAAATCACAAACACAAGACATTCACTCAATAACTGTTAGGTAACCATTCAGCCTTTCAATTCCCTTAAAATATGTCAGGGGGAGGATATATAGTATGCCTCAACAACTCTCAGGTCTAATTTGACTAAGATTTTATTTTTCAATTTTTGTTTTTTTATCTTGGCATAAGAGCTGTAATATGCTAAAGCTTATCTGCCATGAGGCTACAGAATAAACACAAGGATAGAAAAAACACTCTTGTCCCTCTATTAACCTCATGCAGCAAGGGTTTCTGTTCATCATTAGTTTGACTTTGCAATGCAGAAAATAGACAGTTCCCTCCAATCCACTTAATTGTAAATCAGGATACTCAGTTAAGGCTCAGAACAAAGATCAAAGATAAAAAAGGAAAAAGAGAAACCTTCATGTCCAGATCATGCTCCTTATCTTCAAGACAACTTGAAGTCCTTTCAGGTATTTGTAAAAGCAGGAGAAAAATCAATGAGCATTAAGGTCGGAGGAAAGGACCAATTGGACTATTACAGGTTTATCATGTTTTGGATGCAAAGTAGCTGGTGCTCATCCTGAGTCCATCATCTGTCTCAGGAAGACAGCAAACTATTGTGTTTGTGTTTTCAGAATTGCAGTGGAGATAATGCTGTTAACACAATGGGGCATTGCAAGAAACTCAGAGGCACAAGGGCTGATCACAGATACTGCTTATGGGATCTCAGAGGGTAAAGAGTACCCTTGGATAAAGAGCTACTTGAAAGATCATGCATAATTATAACAAATTTAGACAGAGCTTGAACTACAACTGAAATCCAGGAAGGTTGAAGAGTTCTACAGAAACATCCAGGAGGCACTAAACTCTGTATATATTTATCACACAGCAGAAAAAGGTCATAAAGGAAAGGAGGAAGCTGGTAAAACTGAAGAAGATGAAGAAATCTGGGTTGCCTAAAATAGTATATTTCTGACTTGAATAGATGGCCCTATTTCAATCTGCAATAGAATAAGCCTCCTATAAACTAAGATCTGAAATTCCTCTTTGTGTATTTAAATTGGTTTCTCTGAAGCTATGTTACACTCACATGTTTATCTACCCAACAAGCATGTATTGAGGCTGTTCTTTCCTTGTGTTGCTGGTGGAGATACAGATCTGGAATATATAAAGAAACAAGTTACTATAATTACATGAAACGATTACAGTGGAGAACTTCAAACGCCCCATCACTTATTATGTATATCCTAATGATGCCAAGAAACTCACATTCAGCTTAAGGGTCCTATGTGTGTGGCGGAGGTAACGTGGCCTTTTGAAGTTGTCAGTGAAGGAAGAAATAGGTTGTTGTGAATATATAGGGTCTGTTGTGCCACTTACCAGCAACTTCCAAGAGGAAAATGTACAGGTCCAGAAAAATGTCATAGAACCGCCAAAAGGATAGGAAACAATTACATAAATGATGAAATACAACTTATTCTTGTACTTGTTCTTTGATGGTGTTAGACATTTGCTAAATTTTTGTTTGGATGGAAAAAACAGAAGAAAATCAGTGAGTGACATCTCCTTCAAAGATAATTCTCTAAACCAGTGGTCCCCAACATTTTTGGCACCAGGGACCACTTTCCTGGAAGACAATTTTTCCATGGAAGAGGGAATGGGGAGGATGGTTTTGGGATGATTCAAGCACACTACATTTATTGTACGCTTTATTTCTATTATTAATGCATTATAATATATAATGTAATAATTATACAGATCATCATAATGTACAACCAGGGTGAGCCCTGAGCGTGTTTTCCTGCCACTAGATGGTCCCATCTGGGGTAATGGGAGACAGTGACAGGTCATTAGACATTAGATTCTCATAAGCAGCATGAAACCTAGATCACTTGCCATATGCAGTTCCTAATAGGGTTTGTGTTCCTATGAGAATCTAATGTTGCTGCTAATCTGACAGGAGGCAGAGCTCAGACCATAATTGGAGCAATGCAAAGCAGCTGTAAATACAGATGAAGCTTCATTTGTTCACCCACTGCTCACTTCCTGGTGTGCAGCCTGGTTCCTAACAGGTCACAGACTGCCACCAGTTCATGGCCCTGGGGTTGGGAATCTTTGCTTTAATTATGTCCAAAAAAATATATGTCCCTTAAACAATTTAGACCATCAATTATGGGAAAACACGGTAAACAGAGGAAACAGAAAAAGAAGTAAGTCAAGCAAGTTGTTAGTGAAATTTACTAGGCTTTTGACCTGGGAGAGTAGTTATCTTAGGAAACTTACTGTGGAATTGACTATAATTTATCCTGGTATTTGGAAAGCTATTGTAGGTGAAATATTCACACTAGTTTATGCAACTACTTTATGACATATGAGCTCTTTACCTCCTTTATCTTCCTCCTTCATATTTAACTTTAAAACACAAACAAAAAACCTGTGTGTGTGTGTGTGTGTGTGTGTCTAGATAGATAAGATAGAGACATAGAGACATCATTACATAGATATAAATATACAGATACAGATGATACAGATACAGATACATGAAAATATCAGCCTATCTCAGAAAATAGAAAAGGGAAGGGCTTGCTTATAATTGGACCAGAATTTAAAAGGCTAAGTAGCATGTCCCCTTGGAGTAAGTAATAGCAGTACCCAAGTTAAAAACCACAAGGAAAAGACAGCCCCATAAAAAAACAAGGACTGACTGCTCTGCTCTCTCCCAAAGTGATTGCCATTTGCCCTCTATTGTCACTCATTTGTTATTTTCCCCAGAGAAAAATAACCTGCTGCATTATTCTAGCAAGTGTACTAGTAATCTTCACTTGTCTCCATTCCCACAGGCCTGAAAATTCCCCTTCCAGGGATGGGGAATCTTAGAGACATATCTAAGGTCTCTCTGTCCAGGTCCCAGACAGGGATCTGGGCCTGTTCAACACAGAAAGCCCTCCACACATCACAATGTGGATGTGCATGGTTCTGCCACCACATCTTCAGCCTGGTAGCCCAGGCAATTTTGCCATTGAGATTTCTAGGTTGTAAGACTTAGCTCTTCCTTGAAATAGAAAGAAGCTTCAAATTCTACCACATGTTAATATACTTAAAAATTAACAAGACAGATAGATGGTTAGTGTATATATGATGTTCACTGTAAAATCTTTCCTGAATTTTGAAACTTTCATATTAATAATAAAAATTGGGAAATATTAGCAAGTGAGTATTATGGGTTTTGTGTGTGTATGTGTGTGTGTGTTTTACTTGTGCTTTGTTTTGTTTTTACTAATTCTGTGTCATTCTGTATTTGAAATGCAACAAGAAAAACAGCAAACTCTCAGTCACGCCATTAACAAATGGATATTATAAAACCCATGCCTGGTCTGGCGTGGTGGCTCATGCCTGTAATCCCAGCACTTTAGGAGGGCGAGGCGGGTGGATCACCTGAGGTCAGGAGCTTGAGACCAGTCTGGCCAACATGGTGAAACCCCATTTTTACTAAAAATACAAAAAAAATGAGCTGGGTGTGGTGGCAGGCACCTGTAATCCCAGCTCCTTGGGAGGCAGAAGCTGCAGAGAGCCGAGATGGCGCCACTGCACATCAGCCTGAGCAACAGAGCGAGACTGTGTCTCAAAAAAAAACAAAGACCAAAAATAAAACCCATGCCAAATTGAAATATTTAATAATTATACAAAGTTATATTTATGGTTTATTTCTATAATTATCATTACATTCCATATATTGAGTCCTTACTATGTGTCAGTTTTCCTGTATGCATTACCTAATTTTATTCTACAACCACTCTATGAAGTAGGTATTGTAATTATGATTCAATTTACAAGTGAGTTAGCCAAGACTCTAGGCAATTAAATATCCTGCCCATTGTCCTCAAATAGAGGAGCCATGTGTCACGCCCCTGTCTTGAGCACAATTCCTTAGATACGGTGTTATAATAAACTGCTTTCAAGGGATGCATTGAGTGGACATTTTCTCTATATAACAAGTGAATACGACACACTGAGGAATGCCATTGGGACTTGCCAAGTAACGGCAGAGAGGATACACTAGTAACATTTTAATCCCTGATTGTATTTGAAATTTGCCAACTACAAAATAAACATCAAAGGCAGCTGTGGCAGCCGGATGTCTTCTTTGTTTCTTCTCATGTGAGCCTACTCCCTGCTCTGGAAGAATGAAGCTAAGTCTGATCTAAAAGGCTATCTCTGCTGCCCATTCATTCCTCAGTCTTTTTACAAACACTGCCAGCAGTACATCACTTACAACAGCACAGCACAGCAATGATTTCTATAACAGAAACATCAATCAATTAATACTGGAAGTAAGCCAGTAAACACATTTTACTGAGCTCACCAGCAAGTCATCATCACATAGATCATCAGATAGAAATGTTTCTTGACAAAAAAAGAAGAAAACTAAACCAATTGTGAGTTGGTGACCAGGTACAAGGCCTTACATTGTCTATCTAGCTGTGTACTAGAATATTCTTTCCCTCTCTGTTTCATTAGTCGTATGATAACTACAAGTCATAGAGTGATATTTTCTAAATTACTGCATAAATAGTGGGGTTTATCCCTTTAGTTTCCTTCACCTTAAAGAAAATATTGTTTATTCAAATAATTCAGGTAATCACCAATGGGAAAAAAAGTGAATACTTCTCATGATAAAAAGAGGAAACAAAGAAGGAAGTAAGCCAAACAAAGTGTCAGTGAAATGTATAGGCTTTTGACCTGGGAGAGTAGTTATCTTGGGAAATTTAGTGTGAAATTGACTATAGTTTAACCTGGTATTTTGAAAGCTCAAAGAAACCATATTGGATCATTTAAACTGGAATGATTTGCTTGATCCCTATTTTCTCCCAAGTAGTCAAATCAAAAGCATCCATATGGTTCTAATTTGCACTGCTATAAAACCTCATATTTAGGTGGCATGACACTTTAATATACCTGGAATAAGAGGCAGCATTTTTGAGCACTTTCTGTTTGTCAGGCACTTTTCAGAACAGTTTTTATATATTAACTAATTGAACACATAGGTCACAGTGTGGTTAAATAACCTGACCAAAGTCAGTCAGAGGTGGACCTACCTTCTCGGCTGCCATGTTCTACTTCTTAAATATCACCATATGTTAATTGTTTATTCAGCAATTTAATAATTTTTAAAAATTGTTAGCAATTTCAAAACCATGAGTAGAATCCATTTGATATTAAGATAATATCAATAAGGCTGTTAAAATTAAGATAATATCAATAAGGCTGTTAAAAAATATATTTGTTCATGGCTAAACTTTATATTTGAAAGAGCACCTCCCATGACCCTAGGAGTATTTTTAGAAGTAAAGTAAGGGAGCAGAGATTTAATTTTAGTCACTCTCCTTTTTAGTGTGACAGAGAACCCTGAGCATTGTTACAATGGAGAATTGCCCTGTTGCCAATTGCAAATGTCTTTATTACTGAGCACTTGGGAGACGACTATGGACTTGTTAGTGAGATAAACATGCTCAAAATTTGACATGGGCATCCAGTTCTAATCAACAATAATACTATCTCTCATTCCTCCCAAAATGCCTTACTCCAAATAGAAACAGAGACAATATCAGTAAATACTCCTTAATGTCCCAAGTATCACTTTCTGCCTTGGTGGCAGTGTGGCCAGCCAAATAGTCATTGTCAGCTGATTCTGGTTCAGTGTTTAGACAGGATTCTTTCATTTATGACAGTCACAAACACAACCCAAATTATCTAACAAAAAAAGAAAATTTATTGAATCATGTAGCTAAAAATTCCAGAAGCAACTGTTTTTAGGCAATGCCAGATCCAGGTACAAATAAAAATCAGTTATCATTAGAAATCTCCCTCAGCTCTACTTTCCTCTGTGTTAGTTTTAATTTCAGAACGTTCTCTATGATATCAGAGAATGGTATCACTCCCATGTAAAATAATATTTTGACCAAAAGAAGAAAGAGACGCCTGGCAGTAGGAAATAGCATACAGCAGCGTGCCATGATTTGATTTCTTGAATGATAACAGGCTTATTTTGGATGAGGTGGTTATCAGTGTTGGAGCCTTTACTCTTCCTGGAAAACAAGAAGTTGCAAATGCCTTTTTCTCATCCTTCCGCTCTCACCTTATTATTCTCTCATATCATTGGCACCAATATATACCTGGTCATCCAACCCAGAATTCTAATGTCATCCCTCTTTCTCACTAAATCTTTTATTTCTTAAATAGTTTTTTCAAATCAATCCAACTTATCCCTATTACTGCTTCTCTCCCTTGAATAATAACAGTGGTATTATAATTAGTCTCTCTGACTCATATCTTACCCCTTCAAATCCATTCTCTATGTTGTTGCCACTATAATCAGTGTGATACACAAATTCTGCCATGCCAGTTCCCTGCTTTAAAATTATCAAGGGCTTGTAATTATTGTCAGAATAATGTCCAAGCAATTTTACCTGCTGTGTGTGAATAGCATGCACTTCTATAATTTTGCTGGATCAAATGGTTGCCATTAGCCATACGCAGTAATGTAGTTTTAACTTCAATTGAAATTAATTAAATAAAATTTAAAATTCATGTATTCAGCTTCACCAGTCACATTTCAAATGCCCAATAGCCACATGTGGCCAGAGGATGAGCATCAGACAGTGCAAACACAGATCATTTCCATCATCATAGAGAGACCTAATAGAGCATAAAATATTGCCGTTCCATGGCCTCATATCTGTCCAGTACCCAACTATTTTCTTAAAATAGTGCTGAACAACTTGTAGTTTTTGAATGAATCATACATATTCATGTCTCTGTAGCTTTGCTCCTTCTAATACTGTTTGGATTGCTCTTCATGTATTCCTAGATAATAGCCACTGAACATTCGTTAAGAGTCAGCTAAAGTGTCACCTTCTCTAGAAGCCAACTCTGAAATGCGGGCTTCAGTCTCAAGATATTCTGTGCCTTTGTATACCTTATCATATGGCATAAATATTATCTGGTTTGTGCCTGACTTCCTAAGTGACAATAATCAAACAAACAAACAAAAACATCTTGTTCGGTGTTGTTTTTTCAGCACCAGGCAAAATCTGTGGCATGTAGCAAGTGCTCTGATATACGTTTTTTGAAATGTAGTAAGTCATGTAAAGAGGCAAATTAAGCATTTTAACTTCATTAAATAAACAAAATACCAACATTAATTTTTGCAATTAATATAAGTAATAGATATTCTTGGTTTTGTACTTGTCTCTAGTCCTGGCCTAATCTCAACTCAACTCCAACATCATAAGTCAGCCTCAGACCACGTTCATCCTAGAGCTGATTCCCTAATCTCTAATCTCATCCTAGCTGATTGCCCTACTTAATACAGGGCAAACCTAAGGAATGAGGTGAGGTAGGAGGATCTAGGTGAACACCTTTTCCAAGAATAACAATATAGAAGGAAAGTTTACATGTTGTAGGCTGAGTGTCGTACATTCTTCAAAATATTTTTACCCACATGAGAGATCATATTTCTTCTTTATATGAAGCACTGATGGGTACAGTATCCATGAAAATAATAGGACCTACTTTTCTAGAGATATAACATGGTTCATTTAAAACATATTTAGGGATTAGAAGCCCAGAATTTTAACTTGAAATTGTTCTCTTCTTTTTATGTTTAAATTTCCCACATACCTTAGTGTAGATGGAGTTTCCACCACAAAAAGTTTATATGGCTATTTCTCCTTCTTCTTCCTCTCTAGGAGAAACTGGGAGAGAAGTGGCTGGCATTCCAGAGGGACTCTGCAAGACTGTCCCATGAGCTTTGGTAGGCTTTGCATAATTTAGAAACCAATATCCAAGCAATACAGTTAAACATTTTGCATGTCAGTCTTTAAATAGCATCTAAATCTTTTGTTCTTTGACATTTAGCATCATTCTGTTCCAGTAAAGGTTGTTGCCATTTTTTTGCAATGACTTTCTGACCTGTCTTTAAAGTCAGCATTCCAATCAGTCTCCACTGACATACAAAGAATAGTGACATATTGACTTTTACAAGAAATGAATCAAAAGGTGACAGAACATGAGTAGATGAAACCTTAGCACTGAATTTTCCATATAAATGCAAGTGTCATCTAAACAAAGAAAGAGCTTGCCTCTTTACATAGTGAATGTTAGGTGCTTTATCCACATAATATACATTTGAGTCAAACTCTGCACAAGCCTTATGTTCAGTGGAATTCTGGAGCATCATTTTTTTAAATATAAAGTTGAATTTAACACTGGCTCACCTTAAAGACCTGCTCAGTTGGAGAAGTTAATCCTTTAAATTAGTCTGCCTCAGTTTCTAATTTTATCTTTGAAATGATAAATGTAATGAAACCTCAGAAATTTCCAATAGATTGCAAAATATAGATGACTTAAGTTACTTGATCTTTAAACTTCCCTGGAGCTTGCTTTCTTCTGCATTTACGTGGGTATTCTGACATCCCCATCACACTGCTAGTACTCCAGCCCATTAAACACTCATTCTTCCATTGTCAAATTCTACTTCATGTTTCATTCTGCAGAATCCCTTGACTGTTTCAAATTTTCTCTAGGTCTTCTTTCCTTAATCCAAGAGAACTGCACTAATGAATGAGTTATTAATATTAATTAATTAACTCTAATGTTAACAAGAGTTTATTGGACATTTAGTTTCTGTCATTCACTATACTTAGAGATGTGCCCAAATTATCTCAGGCAATCCTCAAAACAATTCATAAAGACAATATTTTACTTATTTATCCACATTTTAGAGATAAGAAAATTGAGACGAAGAAAGGCTATTAAAGTATCATGTCCATGGTCACACATCTAGTAAATGTCAACACTTTCATTCAAGTTCAGGACTGTCAAATTCCTAAATCCAGGTTCCTAAACAGATTATTTCTATTCCCTATTCTGATGTATTCAAGTTTAATTTTTGAACTATAAATTATCTATGTTCATGTTATAGTGTTTAAGAATGTATCAACAATGTACATTATTTCAATCTTATCTTTTGAAACTTTTTAAATAAGACACAAATGTTGGGTCTTATTTATTATTTTAAATAAGTCACAAATTTATTTTTAAATAGGACACTTATTTTTAAATAATACACAAATATTAGCTAATGCACAACATTTACTTTTCCTTTTCTGTCTTTAATATATTTACTTAAAAATTTCAATCTCTATACAACCATTATCATAACTAAGAAATACCAAGTATAGTATCAGCTAAGCATTATACGAAAATGGTTTTTTTTTTAAAGATTGTCAATTGCTAACTGACAAGAAAGGAGCAAGAGTGTAACTGAGAAGTTATATTACTGCATAAAGTAGAGGATTGCTTTATGATAGGTTCTCTTTGAATCCCTGAAGTCATTACTTCTAACAGTACATTTCAGATAACACATACAATTAAAATGTTTTATTTTATTGTCACTAAAGAAAAGTTTTTCAAAAGGACAGCAAACTATGTACTTTGCCATGACAGACAAACCTAAAAAAAGACGAAGAAAAAAGATGGCAATGGATAAGAAATGTAAACAAATTTATGAAAGAAAGAAAATAAAGGGTGGCAACTGAATTAGCAAAGTGGAAAAGTAGTAACTAAAAGCCTACAGGATATTGAAGTAGGAGTTGGAGCTAAAAACAAACGCAAACAGAATTAGTTTTGAATGTTACATGGGGAATGGATCATATAATCCTCACCTACTTTTTGCAACAAGGAAATGATGATCCATCCTATCTCCATCTGGCAGGAGACAGGAGGGATAATTTCTAGAGGTACGAAAAAAAAAAAAAAAAGATTTCTGACCTGAGACCCCCATGTACAGTGAACATCCGGAATGTCCAGGGTAAAGTATGAGTTTAAAAAAGGGCAGAGACTCAGAAGAGTCTCAATGCCAAATTGTAGAATCCTGTTCATAGTACTCCAGAAAAGGTTGACAAAACCATACCCCCAAGCCCTCCTCTTACCATAAGGATTAAGGCAACAGAAAACTAGAAATATTTTCTCTGGAAAGATTGAATAATCATAGAGAAACAACCTTTGCATACTGTCATTGAGAGCCCAGCTGATCATGCAACGACTCAGCAGGGAAGTCCACAGAACCATAAATACCCATTATGCACATCAACCTTCAACCTTCTAATCAGATTTTTATTTTTTCATTTTTACGTATATACAGACATGTAGACAATTGATGAAAGTATTCAATATGGGTGGAAAAACAACTACCAGAAAATGGAGGGCAAAAAAGACACAAAATAATACAAGACTAAAACTTTTCAAAAAACTCAAATTTATGTTCTTGGACAAATAAGAAAATGTATGGGATCAAGAGAAGAGTAAGACAGAAAGAAGAAGAAAGAATAAATTAAAGAAAAAAGCTCTTATAACTTAAAATTGGATAATCAAAATAAAATTTAGGCAGCAAAGTTGAATAATAGTGTAACAGTTGAGGAACACCCGAGTAGAATAAAAAGGTAAATAAATCAAAGATAGTGTAACAGTATAAGAAAATCAAAAGGTAATTTCAAAAGATTTGATATTTAGTAATAGAAATTTTAGTAAAGGAAATAAAGGAGAAAAAAATTATCTATTTTTTTAAAAAGTGGAAATGTTTCAGACAGAAGGACAGAGTTAGCCAAAGATAAGCCTGCATTATAAAATTTCAGATTGTCAGGATTTTAAAAAATTCTAAATACTTTCTGCATGGACTGAATTGTGCGCCCCCCAACCCTGAACCACATTCATATGTTGAAGCCTTAACCCCCAGTGTGACAATCTTTGGAATATGGAAGCAATTAAAGTAAAATGAGATTATAAGGGTGGGGCCTCATCTGATAATATTGGTGTCTTTATTTTTCTTTTTTTAATTTTCTTTAAAGTTTTTTTTCCTCCCCAATCCTCCCACACCCTGCTATTCCTCCTCTATCCCTCAACCACCCAGGCCCCAGTGTGTGATGTTTCCCTCCCTGTGTCCACATGTTCTCATTATTCAACACCCACTTATGAGTGAGAACATGCGGTGTTTGGTTTTCTGTTCTTGTGTCAGTTTGCTGAGAATGATGGTTTCCAGCTTCATCTATGTTCCGGCAAAGGACATGAACTCATCCTTTTTTGTGGCTGCGTAGTATTCCATGGTGTATATGTGCCACATTTTCTTTATCCAGTCTATCATTGATGGCCATTAGGGTTTGTTCCAAGCCTTTGCTATTGTGAACAGTGCCACAGTGAACATATGTGTGCATGTGTCTTTATAACAGAATGATTTATAATCTTTTGAGTATATATCCAGTAATAGGATTGCTGGGTCAAATGATATTTCTATTTTAATATTCTTGAGGAATTGCCACACTGTCTTCCACAATGGTTGAATTAATTTACACTCCCATCAACAGCATAAAAGTGTTCCTATTTCTCCACATCCTCTACAGCATCTGTTGTCTCCTGATTTTTTAATGATTGCCATTCTAACTGGCATGAGGTGGTATCTCAATGTGGTTTTGATTTGCATTTCTCTAATGACCAGTGATGATGAGCTTTTTTTCATGTTTGTTGGCTGCAGAAATATTTTCTTTTGAAAAGTATCTGTTCATATCCTTTGCCCACTTTTTGATGAGGTTATTTGTTTTTTTCTTGTAAATTTGTTTAAGTTCTCTGTAGATTCTGGATATTAGCCCTTTATCAGATGGGTAGATTGAAAAATTTTTTGCCCATTCTTTTGGTTGCCAGTTCACTCTATTGATAGTTTCTTTTGCTGTGCAGAATCTCTAAGTTTAATTAGTCCCAGTTGATATTTTGTCTTTTGTTGCCATTGCTTTTGGTGTTTTAGTCATGAAGTCTTTGCCTATGCCTGTGTCCTGAATGGTATTGCCTAGGTTTTCTTCTAGAATTTTTATGGTGTCAGGCCTCAGTTTAAGTCTTTAATTCATCTAGAGTTAATATTTGTATAAGGTGTAAGGAAGGGATTAAGTTTCAGTTTTCTGCATATAGCTAGTCAGTTTTCCCAACACCATTTATTAAATAGGGAATCCTTTCCCCATTGCTTGTTTTTGTCAGGTTTGTGAAAGATCAGATGGTTGCAGTTGTGTGGTGTTCTTTCTGAGACCTCTGTTGTGTTCCATTGGTCTATGTCTGTTTTGGTACCAGTACCATGCTGTTTTGATTACAGTAGTCTTGTAATACAGTTTGAAGTCAGGTAGAATGATGCCTCCAGCTTTCTTTTTTTTTTTTTTTTTTTTACTTAGGATTGTCTTTTCTATGCAGGCTTTTTCATTCCATATGAAGTTTGACATGTTTTTTTGCAGTTCTGTGAAAAAAGTCATTGGTAGCTTGATGGGGATAGCATTGACTCTGTAAATTACTTTGGGCAGTATGACCATTTTCACGATATTAAGTCTTCCTAACCATGAGCATGGAATGTTTTTTCCATCTGTTTGTGTCCTCTCTTATTTCCTTGAGTGGTGGTTTGTAGTTCTCCTTGAAGAGGTCTTTCACATCCCTTGTTAGTTGTGTTCTTAGGTATTTTATTCTCTTTGTAGCAGTTGTGAATGGGAATTCACTCATGATTTGGCTCTCTGTTTGTCTATTATTGGTGTATAGGAATGTTTGTGATTTTTGCACATTGATTTTGTATCCTGAGACTTTGCTGAAGTTGTTTATCAGCTTAAGGAGATTTTGGGCTGAGATGATGAGGTTTTCTAAATATACAATCATGTCGTCTGCAAACAGGGACAATTTGATGTCCTCTCTTCCTATTTGAACACCCTTTATTTTTTTCTCTTGCCTGATGGCCCTAG